>PYHW01010334.1:11913896-11925360 GCA_013186435.1 Turdus rufiventris
AGGGTTTGGAGTTTGTTTCTTTGTAGTACTGTATTTCTATTTTAATTTCCCTAGTAAAGAACTGTTATTCCTATTCCCATATCTTTGCTTGAGAGCCCCTTGATTTCAAAATTATAATAATTTTGAGGGAGGGGGTTTACATTCTCCATTCTAAAGAGAAGCTCCTGCCTTTCTCAGCAGACACGTGTCCTCCAAACTAAAACAGCAACTTTTCGTTCTTTGTCCATATATAAGCCGCACCTGATTATGAGCCACACTTCCGGGTTCAGACCAAAATTTTAGTCAAAATGGTGTGGCTTATAATCGTGAAATTACTGTAATTCTTTGTTCATGTTCATAGCAAGGAATTGCACAAGGGGCCTCGTACCAAAAGACGTTACCACTCTGAACAAACGTGTGCCCTGTGAGATCCCACTCAGGAATTTGAACTATCTGGGTAGAGGGCTTATACAGATGGAGTTTACATGAGTATACTTGTGGATGTGTGTGGGTGGTACGGAGAGAATGAAAAAGGAAGAGGGAAAGAGAAAGGCAAGGGGAGAAAGCAGGAACAGAGAAGTTATCTTACTTTTTTTTTTTTTAAGCAGATGTGAGCTTGCTTTGGTTGTGCTCTAAGCAGGCACAACTTGTTGTGCCCAAGCTATCAGCAAAGGCTTATTAGCTCAGGCTTACTAACCATGGCTACAGAGTTTATGGTTTGAAGCTGACTCATACCCATCCAGAGTAAAGGCTGACAACAGTACAGTTAAAACCAGGAGAGACCTGAAAAACAATTCCAGACACAGGCAGAATAAGCAAATTGTGTCTCCTTAGGAAAGCATAAAGGTCTTAGACTTTCAGTAGGGCACTGTCTATAAAAGTTTAAATTAATCTTAGCACTGAGCTACAGGAATTCATCTTGCAGTTCTTCTCCTGCAATCCAGTAACTTAGCTTCATATATGTTCTGGCAAAACTTCTCTTCTTAGTTTTGAATCTGGAGCACACTCTTCCTTTATCTTCTCCATAAATGAGCTAATCCTTATTATTAACTGGTTTTGTTGACTTTGGCTTTCAGCCATGAGATTGTGTCAGTCTCATTTTTCCATTCTCTGACATTTCATCCATATTGTGTGATGCTGGCTAAATCCAGCTGATGTGCTTCAAATCAAATACTGATATACCCATTAAAAAAGAAAAAAAAATCAATTATTTCAGGCCTCAAACTTGGATATGTCCAAGACTAAAATGAAAATCTGAAACAAATCTTTCAGCTTTCTTCTGAAAGTGTATGTGAACCTCAGTACCTATGTCATGTCTGCACCAGCTGAATCAGTAAAATCATGATGATTCTCAATCTTTCCAAGGCAAAAGAGGGAACATGGTCAGAAAGCCTAGCTAGCCTTAGAGAGACATCTGGAATCTGAGCTCTGCTTTCACAATTTCTGCATTTTGTAAGAAATATTCAGTGAAGAAAATTCATGAAGAGTTTTTGTTGCAGTGAGGATGGCCACAACAAACTTTTTTGGTCCCCTGACTTAAGGGTGAAAACAGCGTGAGTTAAATAGGAGCAGGAACAATGGAGTGACCCGAGAAAGAACTACTTTTAAAGGCAAAATAAAACCAGGGACAGTGCACAGAAACTGCACACAGTATAGGGACAAACTCCAAAGAGCAGAAATAAGAGAGAAGCAACAACATATTCTCTTGGGATAGAACACTCTAGAAACAACACCATACATGGAAGACAAGTAACCAATAGGGGAACAGAACTTGGACTGCTCAACATAACAGCTTCAAAGACTCCCAGGAGGAACTCTCAGGTTCACCCTGAGCTAGAGAAATGTTTCCCAGGCTTGAAGCTGATGCTTGGTCTGTTAGGGGTGAAGTCCTCTCCTGCAAATTCTTGGAGCGGAAACTAAAAACCTGGATCTTCCTCATCCTGGGTAAAGGGCCTAAGGCTCTGAAGCCTAGAATCACATCTTCTTTTACATGGAGTGGCACTCAAAGGCTTTTTTCATTTCTCTGGTGCTGATAAATTACTGGCAGCTGCAACTCCATCAGGTGCAGATGTTCAGAAAATACAGCTAAAAGACCATTGATTCCAAGTTTGTCAGTCAGCTCCTGTTCTTAAGAAGACATTTCTGCCACATGTCCTGAAGAGAGGAGACATCCCTCTTAAAATGTTGAGTGCCTAAGTGCCAGAGAAGAGCTGGAATTACCATCAGCACTGGTTAGGTGTAGACAAGCCAAAACCTTAGAGCATGCTGACTGTAACTCCTACTGATACCTTCCTCTGACCACACATAGTGCAGGAACCTGACGTGACTCCACCTGACAATTTCATAAATCCTGCACAAGATAAAGGGATTGCAATTTCCAGTGCTGTGGTGTTCACTTATAGGTATAGATGCAAGCTCTCAAGAAAGATACTGATTTCACAGCTATGGTGATTGCACTGTGTTGTAATTCACTGTCCTAGATGTATTGAAAATGTTGGATCCCTTGACCCCTGTAATGTCCTGTGGTCTGACCCGTCTCCCCTCTGGCCATACTTGGTTGGCTGAGATCCAACTCCCCCACCCCCTCTCTGCCCCTTAAAAATACATGTATCTCCTGACTTCTCTCTCTTTCTCTCCTGGAAGCCCTCAAGAAATAAACCTTGGAATTCCCCAGGGGGGAAAGAGCCTCATTCATTATCTTTTACTCTGGCCATGCTGGGTCTGAGGATTCTTCCTGGCATCTGAGCTAGTCTGGGACCAGGGGGAAGTCTCTGCCACCTCAGCAATATTGCATTTATCCTGAGAATATGTATCACTTCAAGGGCAAACACTACAGGTCTTTTCATGTCTTGATATGTCTTATGAATGTCTCTGAACTCTACACTGCAACAACCTTCTCAAAGGACAAAAGGATAATTATTCTTTATCTTGTGCTTTGAAAATTTGACCCTAAATAATTCGATGAGAGGTTTGGTGTGTCTTTTCCCCTTAGTTTTAATAAGGATAGGATTTTAATCTTCATATGCATCTCTTCTCCATGTCTCACAGTGTGATGGTCAAGCCTGGCAATGTTGTCAGTGATGGAGAGCATGTCTATCTGTTCCCCACATAATGAGGAGTGTTACATTAGGCTAACAAGCAGAGCTGACTGAAAGCTGGTTGCTTCCTGCTGAAGCATGGAGGATATACTGTGTGTTACACTATTGTTCAGGCGCACTGATTCTGCAACAGAGGTATTACCTGCGCATTGCAAGGCAACAGTGATAATAGCAAATTTCTTTTTCATAATCTAGCTGCATACATAGCTGTAGATAAGGTATTTAAAGGGAAACAAAGAAGCAGACAAAGCTGCAGAGGTGGGCTTGAAGCTGTGACCCCATTAATTTCCTTTCTAAGACAAACATTAAGTTAAGAAGCCAGAGAAACCTTAAATCAACAATGTAACATTTTAGCATATATCTTATTCTGTATCTAAAGTACAATATTGTCATATGCAACATGTCTTACAATAAGATACTGCAATATGTGAGATAATGTATATTATTTTACATTTTCTATTGCATGCTGTACATTTTGTAGAGAAATGCATTTATAAATAATTGTATGTTTAATATAAAATCAAGTTGATATCCTAGTATAAGGGAAGTTTTAAAGATAAATGGCACTCAGTATAGCTGAACAATCTCAGCTCTCCTCCTCTTCAAATACACATCTCTGGCATATAGAAGTACTATAGCAAAACACTGAGGCAGTTTGACTCTACAAAGTGCAATGTCAAAGTGCTTTCAGCATGCTGCACTCTAGCACCTTTGCTTTCATCTCACAAGAATTAAGAAGAAATTCACTTGATCAGTACAGCTAGACTCAGTTTATCAACTTCTTTTAATACCTTAACATTTTTGTTGGAAACTACACTCAAAATCAATCATCACAACTCCTGCTGGCAATTAGGATTAAGGAAATTAAACCCAGGAGACACACTAGTTGTACATACAAAGCTGATCCCCATGGGGGTGATTGCTTCACCTACTAGAGCATGCCAGAAACATCTCTTAAGGCTTTACATCATCACCACACTGGAAAAAAAATCAAACAGTTCTATAAAGTGGCAGTATGATATATGTTGATCTATGTTGTAGGCCTCTGTAATTTTCAGTTAGAGAGCTCTGACTTCAGCATTGCTACATCACTAAAACCCATACCCGGTACATTGCCTCAGATGTGGTACCCGTCTGTTAAATAGAAAATGAACAAACAAAAAGAGATCATCAGTCAACTCCAGATAACTCTCTTCTCACTAAAGTTCTCCAGAGTTTAAATTGCAAATGTTTAAATTAGCAAGTACAGGATCATTTCAGCTCTTCACTGGAAATACTTGTTACAGTATTTGCTGACTTTCACGTTCACCCAGCTGCACAGGTTCCCCCAGGATAACAATGCCTAAGACAGATATTAGTTTAGCATTTGGGGAATAGAAGAAGCAATATGAATTTTCAGGAAGGCTGGGTTCTTTTCAGTTCTAGTTTAGTTTAGTTAGTTTCAAGGCCTTTACAGAATGAGTCAGGTAGGTTTGCAAACATTTTAAATATCATTCGTATTTTCAAATGGTTTATGTCTTTGCAGTTGTCAGGGAAAATATTTATTTAAGAGCTCATCTTTGGCCTCACTTTGCTTCTATCAAAGGTAATGGTTTCAGTGTTTTCAATGTCAGAAGACAATCATATATAATCATATATATAATAATATATATATATAATCTTTGGGAAATCCCCCCAGTGATGTCTCCTGGGTCTGAAGACAATATGTGATGTGAAGTTTTGTGGGTTTGGGGGGTGGTGATGCTTGTTTCAGTTTTGTTTGGTTTTACTTATCTCAGGGTGCTAGGAGCAACATGGTGCAGAAAAAGGATGGACTAATTATATTTTTATAAATGTTTTTACTAGAAGGGATAATCATATGACTAATATGGGGCGGGGGAAAATATCTGCATGTAACTAAAAAACTAAAGAATGTGTGCAATCATGCTGTAAAGAAAAAAAACCAAAGTTTGTAAGGACAGCCATATCTAAAGTGCCAAAACTGTTATAAATATATCTGATTAGACTTTACCATGCCTGCATGCGTATACGGGGTTTTTTGTTTGAAGTTTTTTTAATAGTGGTAAAATTTCACCAACAAATGCTTTCTCAGCACAATGACTGTATACTGCTAACTATACAGAGCCATGCATTCCTGCAGTAATGGTTTTCAATTACGATTCTAAAGCAGCACCCTTGAAATTGATTTATTTTTAAATAAATGTTTAGAAGCTGCCATTTATAAACTCCATAAAATCATCCATTATTCCCTGGGTTTCCTTAACTGTTCCTTGAGTGCTATGACTAGACTTTGATATACCAACAAACATAATTTATTACATAATTTGTGACTGTTTGGTATGTTTACTTGCAGGTTAATATGTTTAGTTGCTCCATTATCTAGCAGTTGATTTAGGATTTCCCATTTAAATTACT
Organism: Turdus rufiventris; assembly: GCA_013186435.1. Taxonomy (NCBI): domain Eukaryota; kingdom Metazoa; phylum Chordata; class Aves; order Passeriformes; family Turdidae; genus Turdus; species Turdus rufiventris. The sequence goes on from PYHW01010334.1 coordinate 11,919,389, forward strand.
CTGTCTATTTAGAGGCCTTATTTGACAACGTTTCCCATTGCATTGTCTTTTTCTTCCTGTCAGCTGAATCAATAATTTATTGATATATTTTTCATTAAATAAACAAAAAAACTGATAAGCACAGCCCAGGAAAGCACATGCAAGGAAAATGGAAATACTTACTATATATTTACACTACTTCCTTACTACAAAATCGCCTGTAAAATAACTTCTACATCCCTAGTGCAGCCTTACAGAGGACTGATTCATATTGAACATCTAACAGCAGATTCCACCCAGGAGTAGGCACAGCTTCAGGGTAAAGGAAACAAAAGAGAAATTTCATTGCTGCAAACTCAAGAACTCTGGGCCACACCAGTGCAGCTACAGTTTGTGTTCTTTTGCATTCTCTCCACTTTTTTAGTTTGAGGCAGATGAACTTATTGCTGAGAAACTCTAGGAAAATACTGAAGAGAGCTAGTAATGGGTGCAGAGAAACTGCTGGTTTTGTTTAGCTGGTCTAGAATTTCAACAGAACTTTAGGAGCATGGACTTGAGCTGTTCAAAATGTCATTAAATGACAAGCTCAAAAAAATTGTTCCTGTGTTGTAGCAGCATTTTGTCATTAGTCAAGGTGGACTTTTCACATTTTCAATTAAGATGAGCTTTATACAGTGTCTATACCAAAAAAAAACCCCTTACATCTTAGGAACATAAATAAATTTATATATACACCATATTTAGAATTTTTTTACAACTATTATATTTTAGCTGATCCAATTTGGCTTTTTCTAGTAATCGTCACTACACTTAAATTCTTACTGATTTTTGGCAGCAGAGTTTAATGCTGTCAACTCACTAGTTTGATATTTTTTCTCATTGTATGTTAACAGAGGACCTGCCATTGCAATAGAATTGTCTTAAAATTGATTAATTTTAAAGTTTAAAATTCCCTATTTTTGTGATCAGATGTAGTATTTTAGAGAACCATGATGGAAATACTTCTCTATACTACCAGAAGAATAATAATCTAGATTTATTAATCACTTCCTTATATTTAAGTGGGTTTTACAATTTGGAAGGGTGATTCAGAACCTTAGCAGGATGAAGCATGCCTCATAGCCACCCAACCCTCTCCATGAATGAAAGAGGATGCTCAGGGATGCTGGGTTTCTGTGTACACACAGCTAGCTCTGGCTGTAGCTAGGCTACCAGAAGAACATTTAGGGAGCCCTTAGCTGCTCATTACCACCCCCACCATAGATTTCCACCTCCCAGGTTCTGCCAGTGTAACTTGTCTGATTGCTCCCCAGCCTGTGTTGAAACCAGCCAGGCCCACTCACTTTCAATGACAGGTCTTTGCAGATCCGTTTTGGTTTGCTCAAACTGAAATAGAGAGTGACTTTTTGAAAGACTGGGTCAGCAGAATTGAGGGCAGCACTTTTTAGAGGATTTTTATGGTCAGGGGGGTGGAGGGTTTCCCTTGACCTAACAAAGCTGCACTGAAATGGGGCAGCACTGCAGGTGCCTTCTTGTCTGACAGCCAGGAGGCAGGACAAGTGCTGTACTCCAAGTGCAGCCAGTTCCAGCAGAAGCTGAAGATCTACTTCCCCTGCTACTGCCCTGCCTTATTAACTGGATCTTAACATTTTCCCAAAGTCCACACTATACCTGTGATTGCTCTTAGCCTCATTTTTAGAAGTGGTTTGATTAATTAAATACCTCCAAACACTTGTGTTTCTAACCTAACCCACTTTGATAAGCAGTGAACTAGGGTGTGTCCACGTAAATTGATATATTGGTAGACCTGATAGGGATCTCTAGTTTCACCTGGTTTAGTGGTAGGTGAAGCAACACCTGGGATCTTTTTTAAAGCCTTCTGAAGAGTAGTCATGTCTTCTACCTCCTTGAAATAAACCCCCATGTAAAAATCACTTCAGGGTGCTTCTCTTTTCTAATTTTTTTAGCTACTTTATTCTAGAAGTACTTAGGCATGCTAAGAATAAATGTCGAAAGTGGTGTATTTCAGGTAAGTTTCCTGCATTCACAAACCAAATACTAACATCACACTGGAAACATGAAGATATACTTTAAGAAAGGGCTGATACAGAACTAAAGAGAGTGCTGAAGACAGGACTACTGCAAGTACAATTACTCAACAGAAGGTTTAAGATGATAGAATCACTTCTCTGGAATTCTTGTGTAACTGAAATGATACTCCTTCCCTGTCCATGTAGATGAATTTGAGGTTTACTACCTTTAATACTACTTCATTTCAAAAGGTGGAATCTTTGCTGGACCAGCTTTTGTATACAAGGAAAACAGAAAGTAAGATCTTAGACAAGGGAGAGAAAAAACATTATGATAGTGTTCATATTAGTACTTAGAATGCCTCAAATGGTGGTGGTGCTGAAGCTGAGACAGATGAAGGCCTTTGCTCTTGCTTCAGCAAATCATGCAAAACAACGAGCTTGTATATAATATGTCACAAGTTGCCTCATGGAATAATGTAATAGAGAGCTTGAATGGCAATCAGTTGCCTTATTTGACAATGAGCTGGATAACCGTGTGGTGTGCTTCTCACTCAACTTCAATGCAATTGAATGCAATGGACTCTCCAGGATGTTTCGACTGTACTGCTGCATCAAGACCTAACAGACTTGTTAACCACTGAACTCAGATTATCTGATGAAATTCCACCTGAATGTAAAAAACCCACTTATTGTGAGGGTGGTCAAATACTGGAACAGTTGCAAAGGGAGGCTGTGGTGTCTCCATCTTTGAAGATATCCCAAATCCAATTGGACACAGCTCTGAGCAACACAGCCCAGCAGTATCTGACCCTCCTTTCAACAGAGGGTTGGACTAGATAATCTGCAGAGGTCCCTTCCCACTTCAATAATTCTGTGACCTTAAAAGTTCTGTGGGTCTGTGATCTTGAAAATTAACAGCTTATCACCTGATGACAGCACAAAAGTGTCCAAAGTAGTCCAAGTTCTATGGTGTATATGGTGTTAGCCTGCTTCTACTCCAAACTTCATTGATCTGATTCCTCTTGAATTGTATGGAAACTGTGTATACCAGATGCTCAGTTTCTGCTAAGAATCAGGAGATAATAATGGCCAAAAGAATTATTAGATTGCTTAACTGCCTTTCTAATATATGTGTGAAACTGATTGCACTTTTGTTGATTAGTACAGTAGAAAATTTGCTTTATTTTTGCAGTACCTAGCTACTAAATAACTGTTTACTGCTATTCCCTGCAGTATTTGTGCAGAGGACTATTGAATGAAAGTTCAGGAGGATTAAAGTGTGGTTGTAGTACTTTGAGGTGATAGAGATGTCCCTGAAACAGTGGTAGAAGCAGCTTTGCTGAATAATAGAACGTGTTCCAAAAGCTTGATAGCTTGAAAAACATTATAGTAGTGTGGAGTGCTTGAACACTTTTCTTATTTGAAGATAAAATGTAGGTCTGTTCTGAAATTTATTTTAAATGGTTTATGTGAGTTTCTTCCTACCAATTGAACTGCATGACAGGTTTCTTTTCAAAGGTAACTGTCATAGATTATTTTTGCTTACAAATAACAATTCTGAAGTAACAGAAATTTCTTTACAGCACCAGACATTGATAATGGTAATTATTTATAATAGTTACCAGACTTCAGAGTGCCTACTTCAGAGTGCCTATGTTTGAAGGAGTGGAACGAGAAGTGTGTTGAGACTACTTAGTTTGTATATTTGTAACCCCTTATCATCATCATTTGGAATTATTTGCCTACAGCACATACTCATTTAGAAGAAACTGATGACAATAATGTCTGTTTTGACAGTTCCAAGGCTGTATTTCAGGGTGGCTCTGCAGACCAACCAGCATACCTTGGACACAAAATGTGATGTAGGGCTACATTACTTTGATCTGTGTTCTTCCTAAATGTTGTTATAGAAAATTGGTAGTGGTTTACAGTTGCATCCCCTAATCATTTAAAAATAGAAACAGTTGTAAAGTTAAGCTATAAACTAATTTCTATAACAACCAAAAATATGGTCAAAACATGGCTTTTCTAGCACAGCCTACATCTGTGGTACAGAAGTTTTCACCATATATTGGAAAGGAACATTTTTTACTTTTTTCCTCTGAAATCCAACAGATCAGTGTTTCTCCTGTTAGTTATCAGAGCTTTTCAGACAAGACGCATCTTTCAACACCAGTGGGTCAGGTATGATAGAAAAAGACAACAGCTGCAGAAGTATAAAGCTACCAGATAATTCCTATGCTTTTTAACTGAAAGCTGTAGCAGCAGGCCAGCCAGCCTGAACATAATTTTTTTTTTTTTACAGAGAAAGTGTCACACAGATACAGAGGGATGAGTATGTGGGTTGTAGAAAAGCAACTTGCTGCTATTCTCAGGTCTCCAGGAATTTCACCTACAACCTGCCGCTGTCCAGAGACCTGATAGGACTTGTAGCAACAGAAAGTGAACAGAAAAAAAAATTGTAATGACACAGAAAATACTGAGGGAGTAAAGAAAGAGACCAACTGGACTCTTCGACTCATCAGCAACTTTCCTGAATGATTTTACCCTGAGGTGCAATGTTCCATTGAACCTAAATTTGCTTCAATTGAGGAAAAAGGCATCTGCAAATAAGTTATTGGCTCTACCAGTTCTTTCTCTTGCTGTCTCAATGCTAAAATTTTGCTTTTCCTTCGTACTGCTCATTAGTTGTAGATAAATATAAATTAAGTGTCAACAGGATAGCTTCTCTCCTTCCCATAAATCCAGGGAAAAATACCTCTTCAGGTTGGTTGGACTTTCTGCCTGTTACCAGGCTCCTACTGCTCCCATGGAATTGTTGTTACTGTCTCCTAGCTGCAAATTTAAAGAAACTGGAGTGACTGTGAAAATAGGGTGGGGACAGTTTTAGAACTGAGCTTATGTATATGCAGGGAAAGAACCAGCACAGGGTGCTTGGGAAGATGATGGAATCTGTGTTGCAGAAACATTCTGAACTTGACAAAGTCTTCAGCTGCCTGCTCTAACACAGGAGAGGGTTTTGTTTGATGACCTCCTCAGAGTCCTTTCAACCTGAATTATCCTGCAAGTCTAGAAGTAGAGAGACAAAATGGAAAAGGAATATAATCAAATGAGGAAGGCAACAATAGAACAAATCAAAAATTCTAATCCCCACCCCCCCAAATTATTTTGGCTTGCAATGAGATGTGGGACTAATCCAACCTTTTTGGAGGGCATAGGAATAAATCCCTGCATGTGCACATAATTCTCCTGTGGATGACATTTCATCTGTATTAACGGAGGGCTAGCTCTGTTTTCTCCTGAATAGATGGTACACAGTGAAACTGTAGTGGATTGCTCCCATCATCCATTAATGACTAAGGACACCTGGGAAAAATGCTGGACAACAGGTGGGAAAAGTTAAATTACAGAGTAATTCTGACCCGTTTCTTTCCTATGTTACTCAGTACCCAGGCAATATACCATGTAAGGTGGGCCTAAATTTCTGATTAACACAAACATCTCCCGCTAAAGGCCATATTTCCACTCTTTCCATGTAGAATTATATCACTTTGTACAAATTATTTGAATATACATAAATAGCATGTAAACAAGTGGGTGCGACTCCTTAATTTGGCGGTTTACACGTGCAACTGGGAGCAAACCCAGCTGAGTTCCTGCCCTGGTGAATTATTACTACAAATTATTTAATTAGTACAAATTGTTCAAGCTCAACAAAGCTTTTGAAACCATATCAACAGTGGAATCTAACCTCTCCTTCTCCAGAGATATCTTAGTTTGTTGACAAAATAAGGCAGCGGGAGAACAAGAGGTATGAGTTCAAACACCCCCAGGTAAAGAGGGAAAATGAGGCCTATGGCAGCCGGATGATGCTCCATGCACATCCTAACCACAGCTCTTGGCTAAAAGGCAGGTGGCCAACCCCTTGGAAAACCTTTGGGTTTTGTTCTGCTTCTTCTG
>PYHW01010334.1:11932463-11951691 GCA_013186435.1 Turdus rufiventris
ATATATGGACAAAAGAACAAAAAGTTGCCAACACCCGGGAGTGTGGCTTATACTCGGTGCGGCTTATAATCGTGAAATTACTGTAAATAGAATATACCTATGTATTATTTAGTTCAAGGTTGTTTTTCTTCTGTGCTATTTGGAAAACTTCACTTTCTCTGCTGTTTTATACCCAAACAGTAGCTGTGTATAGGAATGGTGTGTTCCAAGGCGTATCATTTCTTTAGAGAAGCTGTATGAAGTTGAATTTTGCTTGACAGGATTGTAACATTGTCTTCTGCTTAGAGTGTAAGTAAACCAAGTCCAGAGATTTTTCTTGGAAGTTAGCACTTCGTGTGATCATCATGGCCACCATCTACTTCCTATTCTTTGTCTGTACTAAACTAGCACTGTGATTTATCCCATGGTGCAGTAGCCAAAAAAGTGCTTCAGTATGCTGGAATTAACCTTTCAGGCCATGACTCTTAGAGCTTGTCTGCTGAGCAGGTTTGAACATGATTTGGATTTTTTTAAAATTCTGGGTCATTTTACTGATGGAAGTTAGAGATGCTGCACATGGCCCAATGAATGCATGGTAACCTATTAGAAAGGAGAAAGCTGGGAATCTGGCTGCGCACAAGAAAGAAGTAAGGTCTTTTACCAGTTTTATTGTCAGCAAAATTGGCAGTGTGGACAGCAGTTCAGCAGATACTTCAAGCTTGCATATACAGGCTGAAGCAAGAAATTCCAGATGCCCATTCCTGTCCTTGTTCTGATTTGACCTGTGGGATATCATATTTGTTTGAGGTAGTTCTTGGGCAGACCTGACTGCTGATCTAGTTTGACACATATCTTGACACAAAGAGTTAAGCTGGAATTGGCAGGAATGATTAGGTGGGTAAGAGCAGAATTCTTCTTAGGAGCAGCCAGGCATTCATCTTTGATTTGATTGTCCCTAACTCAGAGTTTCTAGAGGAGTATTTTTTAATTCATTAGAATAATCAGGACAACTCAAATTGTGTTCTTGCAGCACCGGAGGGAGGAGGTATCAGGCTTGGTTTTTATTTTAGGGGTTTTTACCTCCCTTGGTATCTTTGGAAGTTACCAGTTTGTGGAGATACAGCTGCTGTCTTCCTATAGTAAAGAGTGGGTGTTCTTAGTAATGGTGAAAGCTGCAAATAAAAAATGCTGTCTTCCCTAAGAATGTTGGAATCTGTTCTGCAGAAAAGAATTGTGTGTGCTCCCATCACTGCTAGCTTTGTTGGGACTGTTGGTATGTTTGCTCATCTCACATAACTTTCTCCATTGACCTAATGTTACCTGAGTTAGTAGTAGCTTCCATTATTGAAAAAGAAGATCTAAGGACATTTTTACCTCTGCAGTGTTTTTCTCCTCTCAAGCAGAGTTGAGATGTCAATGGTCTATTTGTAGAAAGAAATCATCCTTTACCTCTGCTGCATCATTTCTTCCCTATTCCACCTGTATCCACTTGGAGACATTTTAATTGCTCTTGAAGCTGCATTTTGGTTGCCTATGAAGCTCTTTGTTCTGACTGTTGTAGTAGAGCAATAGTTTTAACCACAGCTGTAATTATTACTGTGATGTGAGAGATGGGTGTATCTAAGGCTTTGTACCAGCTGTGGTTTTGGTACCTGCTATCAGAATCTCAGAGGTTTGATGTTCTGTAGTGCCAGTTAGTTAAAACAACAACAAAGAAGGTCCTTTTCCTAGATTATTATGTTTTTTTTCACTGTAATGTCCTCAGGCAGAAGAGGATTTAAACACCTCTTTTTTGTTCTTCACAGTATTTTTGTTTGTCAGAGGTGGATATTTTAGGGAATCAGTTGTTATTGAAAGTAGTTATCTATATGTAATTTCTATTTTTAGATAATTTTTTCAGAAGTACTATGTGCTAGTTTTGCTTTGCAAATCTGATCAGTTCTATTTAAATATAGATTTTGGAACATAATCTTGAAGGTTTTAAAAATTGCCTCTATATGTGGACTTGGATGAGTTCAGCAGCTTCATCTTACTTGCAGAACTGTCATCAGCTTTGAAAGTTAGAGAAGTAATATTAGGGACTGGCTTTCATCCATTAAATTTTTTTTAATCTGCCTTTTTATTTTATGGTGGCAGTAAAATGGTTAAGCAAACACCGAGACAAGAATTTACTCACTACCTAGCTGAATTTTCACATCTGGTGTTCAGGGGAAGCTGAACAATTTCAAATGCTTGGTGCTCTCTGCTCCCATGACTGATCTGTATTTTTCAAAATGCAGCTGATTACTTCACTGTCTGAAAAGGGAACTGTCTGTCTAATTTTAAATTACAATGTTATATTTTTTTTTTTAAGTCTGAGCCTCTAAAAATTGCTCTTAGTTTTTCACTTTGCCATAGGTAGATATCAGGTTCAAAAACTGACTGCAGGGAAGATAAACTTGGAAGGAAAAATAACAGCCAAACCAGTTGTGAGATTTTTTTAAAATCTCCAATCAAATACAAATGGATTTTCAATTATATTTGTCAATCTTTAACCCTCTCTTCAGTGGGAATAGCAAAATCTCAATCTACAATTGAAGGCATTTCCTCTTCTGGAAAAGCACTTACTCTGTCCTGGTTATGGTTATCTGGAAATACCCCAGTTCTAACTTGATTTTCTATCTTGTCTGGAAGATCATAAAGCTTACGTAAGTCACCTGTCTTAAGAATTAATGAATTTAGTAAAATGCATTTTCTGCACCTACTGATTTTATGACTATTTGTATTCTTATTTCCTTGTATATTTCTAAAAATGCATCACATGTCAACAAGTCATTCTGCTTGGCTTGAATCTTTAAGCAAGAGTGGAAACCTTGATCAGGAAGTGTTTTCCCTAACTTTTCTCAATTAATATGTAATTAGTATATTAATACAAGAGACATTAATGCCTGTCTTTAAATTTAAACCTTTAAGTATCATACATCTTTTCAGAGATTTATGATTTTGACATTCTCCCCCAAAGAATTAGAATATTAAGTAATCTGCTCTTAATAGATGCAAGATGGAGGGATTTAAATTCTAAAAATGACAATTTAAAATATTGTAATAATTATGTAATATTTTAATATTTTTGTTAATACTTAAAGAATAAATACTTAAACAGCATGGGGTTTTGTGTCGTTAGTTTTATTTGTTTTGGGGGATTTTTTTGTGAAGGACTTATTTACATGTATGTACAAATAAACCCGACCACGTTTCCTGGAAGAGAGCAAGACAGATATAATTTTGGATAAGTATTTAAAAAAATCTAGCCTGCCACTGAACAGTTTTATGCTGTACTTCCCTTGTGGTTCTGGCAGATTTTTTTTCTTTTTAGTATCAGCATGCATAATAGTTTTTTCTTCATCCAGGATCAGACTCTTGGTAGAAAAAAAAAAAAATGAAACTGTTTAGTAGGAAGAATACCTGATTTCTTAAAGCATTTATTAGGGGGAAATTCACATTGGCTTGGCAGTGAGCACTGCTCTATGCACTGAAAACAGATCAAATAACCTGTTGTAAATAAAGGTTAATTATAAGATGCTGTAGGAGCTAAATAGGGAAACAATAGTTGGAAGGGTATTGCAGGAGTTGGTTGGTGTTAAATTAGTCAACATGTAGTCTTCATTTATCTAAACCAATAAATAAATAGCATTTTAATTACATTTATGAACTAGCTCAAAATTCAGAGCTGCTCTGAGGATAAATAATTAGAAGATGTAGTATGTATGGGGACACCATTCTTGGCACTACATTTAGTCTAAGGCATAGTTCTACTTAAAAGGAAATGAGGGGTAGAAAAATTTTAGGGGAAGAGTGCAATAAACCCTGAAAAAGACTTTGGACTTGATACATCTGCTCCTCTTGCAACGTGCTTTTTTTGCAAGCTTGTACCTTCTTTTTTGGTTGGTGAAAGAAATTGTAGGAGGAATGACCAAAAGCATTACATCATGGAAATTGCAGCTGCAAGAGTGAGCCAGGAAATCTACAGGCAAATCCCCTTGCAGGCAGTGTATGAAGATGTGGCTGAACCAAACAGCTTGCAAAGAGGGGAGGAAATGCTATTCAGAATGCTTATTTGCTAGGACAGTTAAAGCTTTCTGCATTTCTCATTTCTAATTTCTTAATGTGGTAGTTAGAATGAAATTTGCATCTGCTTTTTTTTTTTTGTTTGTTTTCATGTGAGTATGAAGGGACTAATTTCTCTCCCATCAGAGCCAAGGTGTTGAGTTTCAGCTTGTAATAAAATCCTTCAGAGAATGAACCATCTATTTAATTTTATACAGACCTTCTACTGACTGTTACTTCTCACATACTTGTATTCTCATTTTTCAGGCTTTTTACTGTACTTCTTTATAGCAAATCCGTTCATAATAGTGCAACCAAAATGCTTATCCAGAAGTGGGACACGGCAAGTTCAGTTGTGTATCTTTGGATCTCTCAAAAGACATCAGTTACCTTACTGCTTTGGGTTACAGTACTCTCATTATATTCTGCTTATATTTCAGGGTTTTGGTTTTAAAAAATGAAGCTTTATGTTTCTTTTGTGGTGCATCTCTACCAGGTAGCCTTGCCTGGTATATAAAACCAGGAAATTAACCTGTATTTTCTATTACATGTTTACTTAAAACAGTTGTCTAGTTTTCTGTTTTCAACCTAACAGTTCTGTAATGATGTTGGCATGGCAGATACTGCAGTATTGCTTTGGTGTGTGGAAACAGTAGTTCTTATGTATACTTTACAGCTGGTGAAAGAGCTGTGTATACAAATAAGCTCAATGTTAATATTCCTTCAGGGTTTTTTTAACATTCTCTACCATCTATTAATATTCCTTTGTTTTTTCTAATCCACTCACTATAATTTTCTAAGTTGCTCTTAAAAATAGCTGGGGCCAAAGCTAGTGGGGGAAAAAAAGAAAGCCAGTTGCTGATAGACAGTCTTATGGTTTGGAAGTTATGCAGCTGTGACAGATCTTGCAAAGCTTAGCTACAGCTTAAGTTGCAATCTTATTGCCAATATTTAGTGCTGATTGAGATCTGACACAATGTGTGGTCATCTCAACCTAAAACTTGCTAGTAGTTCAAATGTCAAAAGCATATTTAGAGATAGCTAGTCATCTTTTGTTGTGTGTACCTCTGAGGGGGAAAAAAAGTCATGGTTGTCTGTGTCCTTATTTGCTTTTGTTTTTTTAATGTTTTGTCTCTTATGGGCATCCATACAGTGTCATGCCCAGCAGGCCTATAGGGAGTGCTTTATGAATATAATACAGGCATATGATGGAAGTACAGCTGAAGAATTACTGAGGCTGGAGTGCTGCCTTCGTCAAGTGATTCAGTGCTTGTATTGGTCTTTGATTTTGCAGCACAAAACTTGCAGTGTGGGTATCCCTGCTCCTGACTGGCTAACGATGTACAACACAGTATTCAGGGTGCATTTTAATGTGGCTGGGGTGTCATGTGAAATATGGTGAGCCATCGCATTAGGTCATGAGGAAATATGTGCCAAGGGGAGGGGTTACTTAGTCCATTTTGTTGCTTTGAAACCAGAGGTTCTTCAGTAGTTTGTCACTAGGACAAAAAGTGGGGAAAGGGTTCCTGTGAAAGAGTTAAGGTTAAAGGCTTTAAGGTTTTGGTGGCATCTGCATGTAAGTCCTGTGACTCCAGATAGTGGAGACAGTCCCTGATTGTGACATGCCAAGTTCTTTGGGAACTATGCTTGGCACAAATCCATTTGTGTGTAAATCTCCCTTTTCCCCAGGGAAAGAAGAAAGTATTGCAAAAACTGGTATGAAGAACCACATCAGCTGGGACACATCAGAACTCATAGAGGAGAAAAATAAGTTTCTGTTCCTCTTTTAAGAAATACATTGTATCCACATCTGACATATGTTTTTTTTGTTGTTGCGTCTGTCATCTGCACTAGATAGACAGAGTAGATGGAGTCCCAGGCTGCCTGCAGCTGCCCCGTGCCACTGCATTCTTGTCTGTTGTACTGACTCAATTGTTTGTGCAGCTGTGCAGTAAAATGATTCTGCTGGAAGCAGGGAAGACTATATATTTATAATTTGTCTATATATTGTAATATTTATGCATTTGTTTAAGCAGCAGGCTATTTTTCGGCCGGATCAATTACTTACTCATGACATGGCCTCCCATGCAGCTCTGCCAGCACATTGGGGAGCCAAGGCTGGGAGGGTGAGCCCAGCCACCAAACTCTGGACTTGCAGTGATTGCAGAGAGGAGAGAGTGGGTCAGAAATGAAAATGAGAGCATGTCAGAACCCCTTGCTGCTTATTCGCACCTCCAAAGTTATTATTGTCCATGTCCTTCCGTAGAGAAAAGTTATGTGGCCTTCAGAATTGCTGTTGGGTTTTCTAATTTGAGAGGGAATTCTGGGCTAATTAATTATCTAATTTAATTGAAGTATGTTGTGTAATGTATCACTGTAGTTAGTATACAGAGGTTGTGATTGTGTTAAGAGTATTTTAATATGATTTTTTCCCCCTGTGGTTAGCCTCATGAGCAGTTTTTTTTAATCTAGCAGTAGTATTGGCATTTAAAACCAGACTGCCCTATCAGAAATGTGGGAGACTTGTCTTTCCTAAGTGCTAAAACAATGTGGCAAATTACCGTGTGTTAACTGTGCAATATTGCAGGTGGAGAGTTAGCTCTTGTGCAATTCCTGCAAGGCTGTTAGCATGTGGCAGTGCCATCTTGGGATAATTTAGCCCTCTCTCAGAGCTCTGTGTTTCCCAAAAGTGAAGCAGGCTAAAACAGCCCGATTGTGGAGTGTCAGTCAACTTCGTTTAGCTTGTGATGAGTATTTTAGCTTGGTTCCCAAAGGAAATGGGTCATGCCATCTTTCTGTGTCTACCCCTGCAAATCTAAAGTCTCTTGACCACTGCGAGGAAAAGATTATAAAATCTCAGAGAACTTCTGTATAAATAGGTCCTGCCCAGGACAGGAAGGATGTCATTTGAGCTCCCTCTTGGAGACAGGGTGCAGCACAAGTTTGTTAGAATTGAGAAAATTCATATGGGAGAAAGAGATCTTATGAACTCATGGGCAGCAGAAAAGCTGTACCCAGAGCATATCCTGTGTTGTCGGTCGAAGAGGAAAGTTGTAAGACAAGGGACTTTGTTACTGACAGGAATAATGGAATAGCTTGTTTTTGTTTTCTTTCTGACTTCTGATGCTCCCAGCATCGCAACATCGGGCTGTAGTAACTCCTTGGTAACCAAACAGAAAGACTTTTAGAAATGCAAACCTGAAACGATCCTGCAGGTGACTGGTGAGGCTGCAATTGCATAGGGAGCAGTCAGGCTCCATTTTGGATGCCTGCCTGTTGCTATTCTGAGTTGCTCTACGCTGTGCGATGCTGCTTAACTTCCTGCTGTTTTCAAGCTACTTACATGATCAGTCCTCGGCTGTTTTTTAAAGCAGCTGCTCTTGTGGCATGCTTCCTTTCTGTCGGGAGAGCGCAGTTACAAAGCCACGTTTTTATTCCCTGGTGGGGGGATGTCTTTCTGTGAGTGTGTTAGAGCCCAGTGCCAGGAGACTGCACCGGTCAACTGGTGCAAACTAGCCAGTCATTTTCTCTGCTCCAAACCATAGCTCTCTAACTCAGAGACATTTTGTGTCAAAATCTGTGAGGAAGTTTGAATTAAGATTGAAATGGGAAGAAAAGGGAAAAGATAACTAGCCTGCTTCCTTACTAATTGTAAAACAAAACAACAACCAAGTTGCCTTCTCTGCTGCCTTGTAAAATGCCTTTTTGAAATACACCATTCTTGTAGTTCTCCTCTAACTGCTGCTGCTTGGTCTTTATCGAGGAATTGTTGCTCCTACCTGGGAAACACAAATGTTTGCAAAATGTGAAGTGTAACACATCTTGAGTTGTAAACAAAAGAGAAGTTTGATTTTACCTGCCCTGACTTCTTTAACTAAACGAACCTTTTTCTAGTACCTAGGCAAGGGTAGTTTTACAATGTTCAAGTTGATACTTTGTTCTTGAGTAGATACGAGTTTGTCCCAAGCTTTTCTGTCAATGCCTCGGTGTTTTACTGATTTATGCTTTTCTGATGGAGGAGGTGAGATGTGATGTAAGGATACTTCTAAATCTTCCAGCTGAGTGAGGCTGAGAGGAGAAAGGAGTAAAGCAGTGAAAGAAATCATTCATTTCAGTAATGCTGTGTTTTTTGGTTCATCTCACTGCATCTCATAACAGGTTAAGTTCATGTTTGGGGAAAAAATGTGTTAAATTTTTGGGGGATTTCAAAAGAAATAGAGCAAACTTCAGATTTCCACTTCCTATTGTTGTGCTACCAACAGCTGATTAGATGGAACTTCCACTGGAGCCTGTGGATACTTTGGTTAATTGGCTAGAGGGACTCTGGGGGGTGGTATGTGATATGATGTGTGTGGACCTGGTGCTTAATCCTCAGGTTCTTGTTTGGCTTTGGTAAAGAGACTGGTTTGAGTACAATGCTGCTTGTACATCCTAATGCAGATTTGTCAGGCTACTTTTAAGTTGTTGCAAATGAAAGAGTAGTCAGTCTTCTCCATAATCTTTGCTTTGCTGTTGTTTGCATGCTTTTAAGTCTGTAATAAAAACATTGATTTAATATTTTCTTTCAGTCTCCAGAGGGTGCTGAAGGCAAGGATGCAGCAAAAGTAACTAAACAAGAGGCAAGTATATATATATTTCATTTGTTTTGGCATGTAATTATTTAATTGGAGATTTGCAGTCACGTATCAGAAGATTATGCATTTATTTGGCACTTCTGGTGAGCTGTTTTCAGTGGGAATAAAGACAGAGTAAAAGCACATTTGTACCCTATCTAGCTTGACTTCGTCTTGGTGTACTGAGGATTTATACAACTTATTAGTACACCAAATAAATTTGAGAAAGTTTTAGGGTTTCATGGACAAAGTCTGGTGGATCTTGTGGTAATAGGGTAGTATGTTACTGCCTGGAGCTGTTGCTCTGTCTCTTGTGGGTTGGCAGAAGAGGGTTATGCACACACCTCAGCCAGTCTACTTCAAAACTATTCTTAGCTTAAGTGACTGATGGGAGGGTGTCTTGAATTAAGATACCAGACTCTAAACTGGAGCAGCTGACACATTTGTGTGTTTTCGTTGACTGGATTTGTTTAAAGGACATGGTACACTCTGTTAGAGAAGGCAAGAAGACAGCTGGTAATATCTTGATATCTGCAATAAAGTTTGCTAGTTTGTTTTTCACAGCCCATAATGTGGATTTTAAAAACAGGTAGAGAATTATAAGAATTTGTTTTCTTAGGTTGCCCTCTTTTGTGGCAGACAAATTCAAACCAAGACCTTGAGAAGAATGGAGGAATATATAGTTGCTGTCTTTGTAAATCTTGGAGCATATTAGATCAAGAAAATAGCAAGTTAACTATTAGCATGCGCTATAGTTTGCTTGCATGGAAATAATACTTTTTCATAAGGTTCCCCAAGCAGGTTCTTAAAAAAAACTAACTAGCATTTGATGATCTTTTAAGAATTTCTAACATATAGACTTATGAGAAGAGAATGGAGGAGTGAAAGTTAATTTTCATAAAGGAGGAGATTATTGTGGAGTACTGGGTTTTTTGGGGCTTTTGCTCCAGAATATACTTGTTAATAATCTCTAGGAGAAATGGTACTAAAGAAATTACAAATTTTGCTGAAGTTTACAAAAATTGTGAACTCAGAAGTGAGAGAGGCTGAGAAGGCTGTTATGTCACTGATAAATACCAAATTATAAAATGTCAAAAGAAATTCAATATGGAGAAATGTAAGTTAATACACAGGGGAAGATTCAATTGTGGTCACCAATCAGGGGAGAGATTTTAAAATCACAGTGAATAGTTACTCGAAAATGTCAGTAGTTCTAAACAGAAAGTAACTAGAACACATGAAAAAAATGCTAGAGGACAGGGTAAGCATCAGTGTATCACAAGATTAATTTGTTGTGCTCTCAGATATAGAATGAAGCGCTCCTGATAGAGGCCATGATAGAATTAAAAGGATACCAAGTACAGTGGGACAAATAGAGGATGTAGAGCAGCTTTAAAAAAAAAAGGTAAAGAACCCAAGCAACATAATTTTTCTAGGATTTTTCATCTTTTATATAATGGAATTGTGACAAAATAATTATTAACACAAAGAAAGGTAGTTAGGGAATTACTCTTCATGAAAGCTGTAAACAAGGGAATCTAATGAAAGTAAGAGGCGAGAAGTTAAGAGACAGCAGAAGGGGAAGGTTTTGCTTTTTATTTTCCTCATGGTGAATAATCCCATTATTCAACTCATTGACGTCGGATGTTATGGAAACGGAAAGTGTAAATGAGTACTGTGTTATTAAACAGATTTGTCTAGAAAATAACCCTTGGGGACTGTTTAAACACATGATGTGTATATGATATCCAGGTTGGAAAGTTGGCAACTTCAGATCGCCAGAAGCTGGTACAGTCAGGGAGTGCAGAGAGTTGTTCTGTCTGCTCCTTTTCATAGACTGTTTCCATAGGTGTTTGCTAGCAGACCAGTGTCAGACTCTTGGGTGAGCTGCTCCTTTCTGGGTTAGTACAGCTGTTTGGAGGGAACAAAGGTTCCCAAAGCACATGAAAATGTGACCCTTACTGACTTGGCTCTAGTTCCCTCCTTATAATCAGATAACATAAAAATACATACAAAGTCCACGTGAGAATTAAAATTACTCAGCTGTCAAGCATTTTTGAAGAATTTACCGTTATGCTGACTTTTTTAAGGCAAACAAGTCATGGAACCGGAGGTAGGCGAGAGAATTATAACTTACCTAAATCGATATACTATCCTTTAAAAAGCAGATGCATGCAAAACATTTCAGTTCCTAAACGTTAGAGATGGAAATAATTGGTTAAGAAAGCAGATTGGTAAAAGATGATACCTTGAGTTAGAGGTGCTTTGATTACCTGGCCAACTGAAACGTTTGGTTTATGCTGTTGTAAAATAATGCTAGGCTGCTTCTTAACCAGTTGATACACTCAGTTGCCAAGAAAAGAGAGATTTACCTTTTTGCTGTTAATGATACATAAATATTTCATAACTGCAAATACCTTTAGGTATTTTTTTGACTTCTATTTTTATGGATGCAGATTTGAACTATTCACTACTGCTTTCCACTAAGAATTCTTGAATGGCTTCAATGAACACAAATTACAGCATTCTTCAGATATTAACAAGAGCTTTTTCCTGTTGCAGGATGTGCAGAGCCATGTTTTTTCAACTCAACTTAAATGCTTAATATGTAATTAGAAGTATTTTTGATTCTCTTTTTAAGCTGAGTTATGTTGAATATTTGTTGCAGTTTAGTTCTCCCTTGATTTTGGCCACAGGTGTAATTCTAGCTTTATGACACATACCAGACTTTAGTTCATTTTATTAACCATGTTGTGAATCTGGGTGAGTCTTTAATTGATGCAAAAATATTGTGAACAAACTAACAAGCTAACAAGCATTTTTAGGACTTCAGTAATACATTTATGACAAAGAGCAGGATGAAATAAAATTTAATAGGGAAAGTGTGTTGAAGTGATGAAGAAAGCTGGAGAGAGCAGAATATCTGGCTTGAGTCTTTCCTTCTGAGATTTGTGTTTAAATAGAAGAAATAATTTCTCTCTCTCATCCTGCAGCTGTCTTTGTGCACCTGGACTCTCAGAGTGAGTGTGGGGAGAACTGAGGAAGTGGAAGGGCTTAGTTTCATGTTTTGAAATTTTACCACACTGATATCCTCTAGAGAAGGATGTTAACTTTATTCAGCTGTTAATCAGTTGGTATTTGTGCCCACTATTACAAGTAACATCTGCTAGTTTCTAAAAACATAATTCTAAGTGTATATGAAAAAGGTTTAGCCCTTTGCACAGGTAGTCAAGCTTACTGGATTTGTGAACCTTTCATAGAGCAGGAAGGGACTCAGAAACAGTTGTAAAAGGGAGATGTGTGTCAGGTATTTAATTGTGTGGAGATTTTGATGCCTTAGGGTCTTAGCTTTTATATTTTTCATATATTTGTAATCCTGCAGTTCTTTAGTGTGTACCTCTAAACTCCGTATAGGGTGTTGGCTACTACTTTCTCATTTTGGTCAGACAAAACAATTCCTCTCTAGGCCTGGGAATCAAGGACACCTTACTGTCTCAGGCCCTGAGAAATGTAAACAAAAGTGAGTAGTGGGGGGAGCAAATTTGGGATAAATGACTTCATTACCTGAAGCTGTAATTGGAAGATTAACCCCCAATATGCAAATTGACCAAACTGACCTGTTACCCATTTTGGGTGTAGCCCCTGGGGGAACTTTGCCCAAAATGTACCTGAAGGCCTTCAATAAGTATAACCACTTTTTAATCCCTTAGTTTTGTCTGACCTCTGTTTTTAGATAGTCCCAAGAGGGCATCAATTTAGGTGGCATAATTCCTGAACAACTTTTATTTCTAACTTTCACATCACTCTGTCCCTTTAAAATTTCGAGAGTCCAAGGTGAGGAAGATGTGAATTGTGTTTGGCATAGACACATATTTTGGTAGATGCATATTTTATGCTGTCCTATGAAATTATGGATACTATGTTGCTTTGGATACTTTTTCCTGTAAGCCCATAAAAATGTCCTGTTTTTGTTTTGTTTTTATTTTCCCCTGTAGCCCACAAGACGATCAGCAAGACTGTCAGCTGTAAGTATGTATAGTACCTCCTGGTATATTCTTTTCTAAGCACATATGGTTTCTCAGACCAAACAAGTTTTGTGGGGTTTTTTTTGGTTTTTTTTTTTTTTTACATTTTGCTTGATTGAATTTTTATTCTTGCCAAGGGGTATTTAAGAACTCTAGCAATGAAGTTATCTTTGTTTTCTTGGTTTCAGGTTTTCAGGTTGTTCTGACAAAAGATATATTTCCCTACTTCAGTGCAAAACTGTCTATTAGGTGCAGTATTGACTTTGTTTCATTTTGCAGGCTGATGTTAGTTGTGGAAATGCAGCTAGTTCTCTGGAAAGGAGAAGGAGCTGTGTTTCAAGGATTTCATTTGATGCCGCTGCTAGTACTTGGTTTAATTCCCCTTCTCTGTTAGAATATGGTTGATGGGGTTTTTTTTAATAGTTACCACTAATCTCAGTGTTTTAGTCGTGGTATGACCCCCAAATTACTTTCCTTTCTAGATGAATGAATTCATGCAAACAGGTGTGTGCAGAGATGAGGTGCATTTGTGCAGTAATGTTTTTCAGAGTTTTTCTGGATGCATACTATTGAGCAGGAAGTAAGGGAGGTGTGTGGGGTGGGAGGGGAAGCAGGGTGTGGAGGAGGCTGGCTTCTGGTAGTGTGTCTAACATGTTGTGCAACTGAAAATGTTTTATAGAAACCTGCTCCACCAAAACCTGAACCCAAACCAAGGAAAACAACAAAGGTAAATACCCTTTTCTTTTTAGTTACCATCGTTTTAGCCAATAGTAAGCAAGTATACTCCTTCTTTATGTTGCAAACAGTTCAATTCACAGCATTTTTTTTTTGAGGCATGGGCTTTCCTGCCCTCTCTGCAGCTCCCTGCCCCCCCCTCCCTGGAAAAAACCCACGAATTAGATCATTCTTTTCTTTCTGTTCCACCCCTTCCTGGCCTCATTACTGGCCCAAAGAAAATGTCTTGCCTGTTTGATATGCAGACCGTGTTAGTTTGTAGTGAATTGCTAGTTTAAGAAGAATTTTTACCTTTACTACACCTTTCCTGAAAAGTACAGGCTTGGTTGAGTAAACTCTACCTGAGACCTAGCAATTTCTACAAAAGCATTTGAGATTACTCTGTATCATTCTGTTTCCTTGTCTGGAGGTGCAGTACTTCATTTTGTACTGAGAAACTCTTATCTGTTCTTGAAGCCTGGCTGTTGCTGAGAATGCACAATTATAATTAGAGGTGGAATTAAATATATTTAAATTGAATGGTTTGGGTTTTCTGGGCCAGTTACAGTCAAATTAAAATCTTATTAGTGTTTGAAATACCTTTTCAGGATTTTTGCATATAAATCATGTACTTCAGACACTGTAGATTTATTTGTGCCTAAAGGGAATGTTGAATAAGAGCAATTGGTTTAATGGGGAAAAAGCCTCCATACTGGACTCTGAGTCTAGCACTTCTCACACTTCATTTTTCAAGTCCTTTTATTATCATCTCATTTGGGCAAGTGCCAGGATACAAAGTCCACATGTGAAAGTAAAACTCTGACTTTAAACACTGTGTGATTTATCATATAAAATTACCAGTAGTCTTGCTGAGTCCATCCTGCTCCTCTCTTTAAAAGAGTATTAATAAAGAAGGGAATGTGGGAGCTTCTGTAGCTTCATGTACTTGTGGGCTGAGCTTGGTGCCATGGACCCAGTCTAAATTGCAGGAGAAATATTTGAAGCTTATTTCAGGTGACTTCAAATCCTTTATGACATTACTGTAAGTAACATTTTAATACAGTAATCTTTTTATTCCAAATTCTAACTGGTTCACATTTGTAAGGAGTATATTAATCTTGGTCTCCTCAACAGAAAACAGCAAATGTGTATTCTGAACTTGCTAGTAAGCAGTGGAAGATAGTACAGATTTGAGATAATTTTTATTGTTAAAAGTTTGCATGTTATGAATTTGCTAAGTCAACTCCTTAGTTTGTTCTTTCATAGGTGAAGAGTGAATGAAGGAAGGCAGACCTTAATATCCCTGTTCACAGCTATTATTGCCATTTTGTATGGAGAATTTGGAGCTAATGATTGCATGAAAGATACCCAGTGTTTATCAGAACTACTTTAGATACTAATGTAAAATAGTAAATACAAGACCATTTAAATTTTTATCCCATTGCACTTTAAATACTTAACCTTTGCCTCTGCTAACCTTTAGATCACAAACATAAATAAGTACATAGAGAAAGGACTTATAAAAAAATAGTAGATTTCAATATAGGAATTAAGAGCAAATCACAAAGTGAAACTGTGGCTATTAGAATTTACCAAAAGGAGCTATTCTTTGCTTTGTGTTGCTGCAGATGGACTTTTATCAATTCGCTTCCCTAGCGTGTTCGCTGATTTTTTAATTGACACGGAATTACCATTAGAGATGTTATCAAAGTAACAAAATGACAGCCAACAAAAAAGCTTAGTTTTTAAAATATCATTTAATATTTTATGTTATTTGAAAGTGTAGTGCCATAGTTACACAAACAGCGTGGTGTTTGTGCTAGACTGAATAAGTTTTCAATATCAGTGTAATTGGATTTGTTCACACACATATCCTGGACATACCTTTTAGAATAGCTCTACCAAAATGTCTGATGTGGTTTTGTATCCCTGAAAAAATTAGCAGAAAAACTAAAGAAGTAGAAATGTTGAGTCTCTATGTAACTTACGTGGGCTTACAGTTTCCAGGTAGCCTTTAGATCGTTTTGTGTTTCAGTCCAGTACATGAAGCTTGCCGAGATTTGCTTCTTCAGGAGATTTGCTGATCGTGTGAAAGTTGTTTTGATAAAGCTACATTGTTCTGACTACTCATACAACGTCTATGGCCATGTTTTTAATCTTCTGTCAGAAGGAACCTGGAACAAAGGCCAGCAAAGGTGCTAAAGGGAAGAAGGATGAAAAGCAAGAAGCTGCAAAGGAAGGTACTACACCATCTGAAAATGGTGAAAATAAAGCTGAAGAGGTACTTTCCACACATACCTCCTGCTGATTGAATGAGTGTTTTTTAATTATTTAGCCTTTCAGACATTGTTAGCATGTTCATAATGTTTCTTTTTATTGCCCATAATGTTATTGCAGATTCGATCTCGCTCAGCTGTTAGTGTTTCAACATCCAGAGGTGCCCCACCCAGCACACTGTCAGTAAAAGGGCAGATTGAAACAGTGAAAGTTAAGGGTGCGGTAGAGCATTCAGCATGTGTGCAGTGAATAGAAACAGGTGGTAGTGTGGTGCTTTTCAGTGTGAACGATGGAAGCTGACAGGTAAGGCTTGTATTGCTTTTGAAAAGCTGGGACCGATGAGTTGAGAAAAGTGTGTGACTGTACCTGTTCCGGTTGCCTAGATGTCCTATGGACACAGGTTTGGAGCTGTTGCAAGTAAGAAATCAAAGGACTAAGGATAGCTTGGGTATTTAGGTACCTAATAGCATTTCACTATAGTAATTTAATTTCTTTCTTTCTTCTCCACAGGCTCAGAAAACTGAATCTGTAGGTGACAAGAATGAATGAAATACCATGAAAATTTTGGGTTGATTTTATGTACCTCTTGGACAACTTTTAAAAGATATTTTTATCAAGTATTTTGTAAATGCTAATTTTTTTAGGACTATGATAGTTGACGTATTAAACTGTATATGAACATTTCCCTTCTCATAACAGTGCTTTTAGAAATTCCCATTGTTGCCAAGTAATATAAATATCAACTTAATATTGCAAGGTATGTGTAAAATTGGATCAGCATTCCATACACTTGCTTTAAGAAGTTACGTCTTGTGCATATGGTGATGTTTTTACTGTGTGTATTTGAATTTTTCATGCAGTTTTTCTAGAGCAATAATCAGTGGTGCTTTTGTACTTAGGTTTTATGTGATTTTAATGAAACATGGATAGATGTGGCCACCTGCTGACTATTTTGGGTTCTTTTAATGGATTAAAATAAAAGGTCTCCTTGCCTGCAAAACTAAAGACTCTTAATGTTTTCTCTGAATCTGAGGAATGCCTTACTCACATCTTTGACTGTTACAAGGAAGACTAAATGATTTAGTAACAGTTGGTTTGTATGTGGTGTGTTTGGGTTTTTTTTTGCTGATGTCTGATTAAAAACCACCCACACAGGAGCAGCAAACTGGGATTTTCAGTGGTGTACAACTTAGGGGACTTACAGATAAATTTTTCCTAGATACATTCATCAGATACACTGATACACTGTCACAGGGTGAGTAGACAGACAGGATATTGTGTCTTCAGTGAGCTATCAGTACAGAACTAATTGCTTGATCGATGGAGATGTACAGTAATTCCGAAGTAGCTCTGTTTCTCCCCACTCTCTTTAATGTGCATTGTAGTCTATGGAAACCTTTCTTTCTATCTGTAGCCTCAAATTTAATATAAATAGTAATTGCTGTTCTGCTTCAGCTGAGGACAGTTGTTAATACATTGAAATCGCTGTTAAACAGTGCTGTATATTTGGTACCTGGTGGAATTGGAACAATCAAAGTTGGTTTTGAGGTGATTGTGGCGATGTGGCAGATTAGCAAATGATTTTTTAGTGTCCTTGTTTCAACTCTGCAGCTCATTCTAAGTACCTTTTATAATTTTTCTCCTTCTCTTTTCCCTAGGGGTCCTGGTGTTTCTGTTGTTACTTCTGGGATGGGAGGGGTGAAAGAAAAATGTTCCCTATGCTTTAGTAGCATTGATTTGTATTGCTCAAGTGGTAGCCATTATGTCTGAGGATACCTTTTGCTTGTTTAAGTCAATAAATAAATGACTGTTGCCTGACCTAGTGTTCTATTTATTCTTTGGAAAGAAGTCTCTAGTTGCCTTTTTTAATTGAAACCAAAAAGAAGCCAAGCATATCTACACATAAAAATTGAAGCTTCATTGCCAAAACTCTCTCTGCTAGCTAGAATAGGAGTTAAGACCTGCATTGATATAAATGTCACTTACACTTTTTTCATAGGCTTGCTACTCCCACAGAAGAGGAGGCTGTTCTCTGCAGCATGAACTTAGTTTTGTAAGAAAATTTAAAGTAATGCTCTGGTTTTGGTGATGGAAGGCAGAGGGCTATAACAGAAACTGTGGACAATGAGAGGGAAAGTTGTTAGTGTTACCCAGTGATAAGTGTTCGGTAATCCTGCACACTACTACTGATTTGCTTTCCGATGGACCCTGTTGAAAGTCTGTTAGAAACTATGGTTGTGGGAAGTTGATCCATCTGAAATCTTTCACAGAATCATCAAAGTGCTATATTTGTAAACATTTTTCCAATTTAAGAGTTTCTTGTTCTTCTGTTTGCATATATATACTCTGATCATTTTGTGCGGATCATCAAGATTAGTTCCTAATCCTATCTAGACACGTGAAGCTCTTGAAATTATGCTTTTAACTTGAGCATGAGCATCAGAAGACATACTTCTCTGGACAGACCTATTTAAGGGGTGCTCTTTTAATAAATGGCTAAAAGGTGGGCAAAAGTTGGGTCCTTAAACTAATTGTGCAATATCTTGACCTAGTAATTTTGGCACAAAATTCTTCTGTTGTCTCAACTGGATTAGGAGATTCAGCTCAGTGCCAGAATTCCATTGGCAGCATTTAACAAAAAATCCACTTGGCTAAAGTGCAGTGAAACACACTACCCTGCTGATTCACTTAACATTTCTGATTTTTCAAAAGTGCTTTGTAAATGTCATGCTTACCTATATTTTTTCTCTACGTGTCAAATTCTCAGAGAAGTCTTCAAGGCACTGTATCAAGTTCTAGACCATGTTTTTAAAATTAGAATGGTCACACATATGTAGCAAGAGTCTTCGTGGGCAGGTGGTGATGTGCAGAGCACCTTCAGGAAGTATGTAAGTATTTCAGTTTTAAAGTGGCAGTTGGAAGTGCCAGGTGTCACATCTCTGCCATAAGGAAACTTGTATCATCAGTATTTAATGACTGACTGCTTCACACTTGAACACAAGGTTTGGAGGGATCCCTGAAAGCAGTATTTGTACTTTGTGAAATGTAACAGATGGGTAACTCAGGGTACATTAAAAAATGTGAAGGTGTCCAAGTTGCAGCCAAGGACAGGGTTAATGTTTTTGTGAGGGGGCAGAGCCTGGAGCTTTGTGGGCATGTTCAAGACCCAAGTGTTATTCAATACCCTCTTACCTCATGGTCAAGGTCTCAGGGTGGGGGAGAAGGCACTCTGTCTCCTCCAAGGAGAAGCATGTCCTTTTCCAATGGTGGGCTTCATCCCTCATTGTTCAGTTATTTCGGGCTTGGTGAGCATTTTGTGTGTAAATCACCCACTTTGGGTACACTTTTGTCATTGGTATTGTTGCTGTTGGTCTTACCTGATTGCTGTTTCCAGTAAACTGTTCTTGTCTCACCTGTGATTTTCACCTTTTGTGTCTCCAATTTTCAACCCCATCCGTGGTGTGGGAAGGACAAGGGGAAGTGAGGAGAGTGAGCAAGTGGCATCTGGTTTAGGAGAGTCTCTGGAGGCACTGA
>PYHW01010334.1:11955721-11966246 GCA_013186435.1 Turdus rufiventris
GCAGCTGAGGGCACTGGGTCTGTTCAGCCTGGAGGAGACTGAGGGGAGAGCTCAGTGCAGTTACAGCTTCCTTGTGAGGGGAACAGGAAGGGCAGGCACTGATCTCTGCTCTGTGCTGACAGTGACAGGACAGAGGGAATGGCCTGAAGCTGTGTCAGGGGAGGTTTAGGCTGGATGTTAGGAAAAGGTTTTTCACCTAGAGGGTGGCTGGGCATTGGAATGGCCTCCCCAGGGAAGGAGTCACAGCACCAAGCCTGACAGAGTTCAAGGAATGTCTGGACAATACTCTTGGGCACATGATGTCATATTTGAGGCTGACCTATGCAGGGGCAGGAGTTGAACTTTGATGATCTTTGTGGGTCCCTTCCAACTCAAGATATTCTAAGATGTAAGACATCCTTCATCTCTCAAGCACCTTTATATAGGTTTGTTGGGAGCAATTGCAGCCAGCACTTGGCTACCACAAACTGTAGGTAGTTACAAAGTCAAAACACTGCAGCAATAATTGAGAGTGTGAATCTCTGACAGATGTTAATTTGTTTACCTCCTTGTGATGTTACATGGTTTTCTTTCAACTTTTCATAAGCTTTGTATTTGCTGGTTTATTTTCCACCTCAGCTCTTCCTTCAAGGATCTTTAGTGTAGCCCTGAGAAGCTTTTATGAAAATTTTAAGCATTTCAGCATTTTCTCATTATTCAGTGGACAGAATTAAGACTCAAGTAATTTGGAGCCTGAGCAAAAGTGAACTGTGCTGTCGTAGGGTTTGTTACAAACTAGCTAGATTTATCTCTGCCTCTAGAACTTCCTAGCAAATGACGTTGTTGTGGAATGTATTACATGTTTTATGTACTATACCTTACTATAAAGATATCTCCGTTTCAGAAGTAAAGCACAATGGCAGTTTCAGTTTTGTTTGTCACAGAAGCTGTGTCTATGCCAGCAAACCAAAAGGTGCCAGGGCACAGAGCTGCAGACTTGAAGCCCACAGCTCATGCTGCTGCATTGTTGACAGCAGAGTCCCTTCACTAGTCCAGGACAACCAGCATTCTCCCAAGCCACCCTTGGCATGGCTCAGCGGGTAGCTCAGCCCAGCGGACAATGCACATGCAGCTGTCCTGTTTTGGAGGTTGAGAGAGCCCACTAATACAGATATGGCCACTGGCATGAGCAACTGGCCAGAAACTGAGTGGGCAATAGCGCTCTTCTGATTACTAGTATGGGTAAAATTAAAAATTGAGGAATACAGCAGCAAGAACGCCTTGCATACTGGAATTTGAAATTGTGTTGTCTGCAAATATGCCATGACCTGTCCTCTTACAGACTCCTACACTATTAGAATTATCCATCAGTGAATGAACTGAAAGTCACACACTCCACTCTCTCAGGGGAGGAGAAATACGTAAGGATGCTGGCTGCTGAAAAATTTCAACTGAAAAATCAGGGTTGGGAGTATTTGGGAACAACACAATTCAGAGCTACAATTAATGTGGTGAAATCTGGGATGCACTGAGACTGACATGTTGTTAAAACTGCCAGAAACTGCTATGCAGAGTCTGAGGAAAGCACTTTCAAACATATATACAAAAAATATATATATACATGGACTAAATAGACATAGCTTTGTTATAACAACTATATTAAAAATAAAGACCTATGTATTTCTTCAACTGCTCAATCTAGTGTTCATAAGATATGTTTCTTTGTGTTAACTGATTGACTTTCAGAGTTATTTGATGCTTTATTCATAAGGGCCTACCAAGAGGCAATTAGTAGTAGTCAAACTTGATGCTGAAATATCAAGTTCAATTCCTTTTTTATTCAATCTTGGAAGTTGGATTTAAGGGAAAAAAAAAAAAAAGTCACAGCAGAAACTAGCACTAGGCTTGTGCTCCAGAGCTTATTGCAAGAACACCCATCAGTGATGAGGTGAGAATGTGTATGACACTAACTATAAAATAATCTTTCCATTATTTTACCATTCAAAATATAGATACTTAATTTTCCAACAGTAAAAGTATCTGAGTGTCTAAAAAACTTCTTAGTTTGCCCAACACTACCTGTTCCAGCTAGCTCATGATCCACAAATCTCTGCTTGTCTTGCTTGTGCATCCTATTCATGGATCATTTCCTGAGCATGCTTACTAAACTAGGTCCTAAGCAAAGAGGGGGTTGTACAGTTTTTATTTACTCTGGTGTGCAGAAGGATCCCACTTCAGTTCAAATTTTTCCAGTGAAGACAAATCAGTATTTTGTATCTTAGAATAGACTGAGCCACCCACTTGGGAAAATATCCTCAAGACAGGGCTCTTCTTAATCTCTGTTAAGAAAGAGCTGCTTCACTCTACATGAGAAAACTACTGATTAGTCCATCTAGAATGATCACAATCTTTTAATCTTGTGGTAGGGCCTCACCTGGGAAAAGGCAGTCATCTATGCCAGTCTTCATCTTACATTAGTAATTAGGTTAAAAACAAGGAAGCAAACCAAAAATGCAACCAGCATCATGTATATGCAGGGGATCATTTATGGTCTGATGACACGTCTTGTCTCTGGTACTCTACAAACTGTAAAATCAAGAGCTTGATTCAGTTATTTTAAATCAGCAGTTATCTTACACAATTTGTATCTCAATTAGTACACCATGCCTATGTGGCTCACCACAGCTGGGCAAACTGAAAATATAAAATAATCCTTTTGAGGTACCAAATAGATGCTATACAAGAATACAAAATGTTGAGAAATCTGGATCAGCAGACCAGTATTTTCTCAGAAGACTGAACAATAAATGGGGATTGGAATCTCAGTGATGTGTATTTCATGGATGACTGACAAATCACATATGCTACACAAAGTAGGCACTGTCAGCCAAATGGCTCAATGCTAACAGCCCTGAATTTTTACTGTAAGTGCAAATATTGGTACTACTCACTCTACATCATTGCTATTTTGGGGAAAGTAGATATTTAAACTGCATAGAAATAAAAATACTTGGTAGATCTAAACTAAAACAACATTAGAAGGAAACACTTGGGAAAAACTAAGGATTGTCTTTAGGCTTGGCAACAGAGTGAGGTTGTATTGGATCAGACTATCTATAATTATGTATCTGTACTATCACTGGCTGTTCTTACAGAAATACCAGTGCTTCTGAAGACTGCTAAAATCCTTGCCATTGAGACTTCTGATGCAAAAGTAAAGCTAGAATGGCTATATTTTGTTATGAGGAAAAACACAGTTTTTAATTTGAAGTCTTTCAAATGTTTCAATTCTTGCACTATACCCTAGTTTACAGAGGGTCTTGCTTTATCTTCTCTGAAACAGAGAAATTTTGTATGCACTGATTAAATATTACTTCCTCCATGTATTTTATTCCTTTTCCTTGGTCTTTAGTCCTATTCCTAGAGTATTTTTCCTTAATCCTAATTTTCTCCTGAACGCTAATTTTTAGATAAGGTGAAAGACTTAATGCAGTATTTCAACAGAAGATGTGTTATTGTTTTGTTTCGCTGGCTTCATATTAGAGTTCTAGAAAAAAAAAACAACTATATTCTTAATGTTAAATATGTAATAAATAGAATGGTCTTTTTAAAAGATTTACTACTGGCTATCAAATAGAGGTTTTTTCCTCCCCCTTATATTATTTTGGAGCCCATAAGGAGCATGAATGACTCATAATTTCTTCAACAGATTATTTTGAATGTAACATCATGAAATTGTACCTACATTGTTCTGCTCATCTCTTCTCTGGGCAGATCTCGCTGATATTTCTTATGGCCTCCTTTACTTCTATCTAAATTGCATATTAGCAAGTTTATCAGGCTATATGTCTGATAACAACATGACAGAATCCCTTATGACACAGATGTAAATCTTTAACAGTCTTTTGTATTAACGCAGAGAAATTCCTAGAGTATACCAAAGCTACTGAGAGCCAGCACCATTTTGAAAAAATCAGGCAAATAACCTCTCATCTGTATTTTAAAAACTTGCAGTTCAACCAGCCTGCTACAGTTAATGAAAAAATCAAATCCAAAGTCCTAATTGGAAATGGACCTCAAACTTGGTTAAACAGAAATCTAAATTTTCATTTTAGAGAAATGGAAAGACAAAGAGTAGCTGAAGGCCACTATTAAATTGTGTCTTAATAAACTTTATAATATACAAATTAAATAAAATTTGTCACTTAGCACTTCAAGTAAGTCTTCTTAGACTTGGAACACTAATCTGAAGCCATTGAAACAAATGAATGATGCACCTTATTTTGAGAAACTTCTGCTCTACCAGAATTGCCTTAGCATATGGGAACACTTTGCTACCAAGTGAAGCAACAGCAAACATTTTCAAAATTTTTGTAGAAGTAATAATCTAAGCAAATAACTGTCAATATACACAGCAACATAGCTCCTATTTTCATTATGAAGTAGCTCGCCTCTAAAATGTACTATGTATTAATTTTTTCAAAGCTTCCCTTAAAAAAAATTCTACATAATCCTTAGAAGACTCAGAAAACTTTAGAGACATCAAATAGATGTGAAAATAGATACGGCAAATATCCAAGAGCCTCTGTAAAGAAAAGCCCAATAGCAAACAATTAAGTATAGCAGTTTAATAATTTTCTCAATACCCTCTGGATAATTAGGGAATGTATTCAGCATAAAAAGTTGAACTGTCAAACTGATCCAGGGAATTTAATTGAAAGTCTTTTACAGAATACAGGAGCACAAAAAAATTTGCTTTTAAACAAAATAAACCAAAACAGAATCCCCAGCATGAACCAGTAGAATTCTTCTATTCAGTAGGAATAACATAGGCCTTATTCTTAGTTTCTCTTTGTAAGGGAAGATTTTGTACACAAAGATGTGACAGTGAAACCAAAAGAATGTCATGGCTGGTGCAATTCATATTTATTTGGGTAACAGCATATTAAAGAGGTTTTTAGGTTCGTTGGATGAGATCTAACAAGGTTCATTTACTGTTCAAATATAAATGACATATAGATCTACTTTCAAAAGCCCAGTAGTAGATTTGCAGCTAATTATTTGTTTTTACACAAAAGTTAATGTTGTCTTCATAAGTGTCTTGGTTTTGCTTTACTCTTCCAGCTGCACAGGAGGAAGAGATAGAAAATGTTTGTCAGAGGCTCATCTATTTGTGTGCTTTTTAAGAAACGTTAACTTGTCTGTGCTGATGGTGGTTTGGGTAATACAGGTGCCTAATTCTATGCTCCTCTTCACCATTAGTGAGAAGCAAGCAGGAGTAACAGGAAATATTTTCAAAAATACTGGAGTGGGAAGACATGCACATTCTGTGGTAAAAGGCAATAAAGTAAAAACTAGAAGTGTACAGTCCACCGTTTAATATCTGATAAGGGCAGAATACAAAGCAGCTAAGCACTGTGTTAGAAACTTCAGATCTGAAAGTTCAGGTAGGTTACCAACGCAGAGTGCAGAAAAGTTGTGGATTTATTCTTAGCATGAAACATGAAGAAATGAGTATTTAAATTAATTTTGATGTGAAGCTCCTTAGTTAAGCTCCAAGTTATTGTTTGAAACTACAGAAGGAATTTGCTTATAGTAGTATTGTATTTTAGCACGTGTGGGTCTTTCTGCATGAAGTTAACATAAATGGTAATTATAAAAAAAATTGCTGGCCTCACAAGCACTCCTAACACACTTCTCACCCTTGTAAGATTTATGGTTGGTTTCAAGAGGAAGAATCAACAAGCAACTAGTGGTGATAATTCTCATTTGAGGTGGAAAAAACCCACCAAAAAAGCCCTTTTCAAGTAACCAACCAATCAACCAACCATCCAAACCCGAGAAAGCTTAGTCACTGCTTTATGTTGCTCTCAGCCACCCCCTGCCAATATCATGCTTCAAATATTTAGCTACATTGTTCAGCTTGACAATTTACAAACCCTAAATACTTTTCTTTGTCTCTAGAGAGAAGAAGAGGAGCAAATTTCAAAAGAAACAGAAAGGCTTTTCATGTCAAGTACTGCCACTGCTGGGGTCCAAATAATGTACTTTCTGGGCATAAGGTATAAAATCATTCTGACACAAAAAAAAACCTAGCTAAAATACTAAAATATATCAGTGAAAAAAACAACCCCCCTACCCCCCCACCAGCCAATCCCAAAAGTGCAGAAAGAAACCAGAAAATGCAAGAAGAAACCAAAGAGACTACATTCTCATCTGTCAAAGGTAACCAGTAATTCAAGAGAATTCTAATATATCTGTATTTGGATACTTATAGAGCCTATAGCACTTTTTAGGGGGAAGACGAGGAAGATGGAAGAAAAAAAAATGGCCAAGTTAAGGTTAAAAGAGATATTCCAAACCAGCAACTCTTGGGAGTCCATTGCTTAGTACAGCTGATGTGTAAAATCTACAGCAACAGGAAAATCTATGAAATTTTATTATTCCTTTTTAAAAAAAATTAATTTAGCAATTATGTGTGAATATTAACATTTGAAAGTCATAAAATAAAATAATTCCACTACTACTCTTATTTTTTAAATGAAGACCTTTCAGAGTAATTTCTCCTGAAAACATTAAATCTTGCTGACAAAGAAGGACTGATGTATTTGATTTTAGAATAATGTAAGATTACAAGACCACATGATAGAAAAGGGATCATTAGAAAGCAAAACAATAAAGATAGTAAAATATTCAGAAACTGAATTTTTCTCCACTTGTGTACACTACAAAAAAAAAAAAATCTTAATTTTGGCTAAAAGAGTGAATAAACCTTTAAAAATATCTCTGAAAAAAGAACAGAGTATTTGTTACTGTTGTAGGAATTCTTGGGACTCATTCTAACATGTATCACCAAACAACAACAATTAGGCATTTTCTCTTGTGCGTAACTTTCATGGTGTACCACACAAAAATATCCCATCAGATTTCATCTGTAAAAAGAAAATGGAACGTATGTTTGTAAAAGCTGCTTATTAAATATTACTTGTAGTACTGCAGTGCTCAAGCTCAAGTCTGGGGCTTTGATGTCATTTTGCTTGGTGATCTAAAAAACTTAAAGACACAATCATCATTTTATTGCCAAAACACCAAGAACTTTTTTTTTTTTTATTTTATTCTGTGGGCTGTATTTTGAACTAGAACAGGAAAAGTTATGAGTTGTCAAAAGAACAAGGAGGGTCAATATATCTAGGAGAGTTTTTCCTCTACTTTTAGACTCCTTAACTGTTAAAATGCCTCTATTGCTTGGTTTACAGTTTCAGTGATGTCATATGTAAGTATATTTTCTTTTATGTGAACATCAAGGGTAATTAAAACGTTAATCGCATTATTAATGTAGCCCTTTGTTGTGAGAATCACCTATGAAAGATAATATATATTTTACATCACTAAGAAAAGATTCAAGTCAATTTATTTATAAAATCTTTATTAGATATTAAATATGATTTCATTTCCATTTCAATTACGTCAAGTGTGGATTTAAAATTAAGCTGAAACAGAGTGGTTATTGTTACAAATCTGGGGAAAGGGAGATACATGTACATTTTTAAATACATAGTGATCATAGCTACAGATACAGTGATCAAATCCTGTACATAGAGTCTTGCTTAAAAAAAAAAATCTATCCTACAAAATTAATTTACCCTAATGATAACCAATTCTAGATTAGTATTTTAATGATTTTTAGGACATGTGATAATTGTATGTAAAAAATGCATCTAGACATCCACTATATAAATATAATTTTTATAATAAGAAATGGAAATAAGTGATATTTTACCTCTTCTTTCTCCTCTGTTAATCTTTCAGGGTAACATTTCTTCAATAAAGCAGAAGGGTGATTGCAGCAAATCTTTCTCACCATGTCAAGCACAAAGCTAGAGCTCCTACACTGAGCTTGCAGGCCTTCGAAACACGTATAAAAATGCTCAACTTATGTTACCCTCAGCTACACAGAAACGTTCAGTTTTGTTGAAAGTTAGATAGTTGAGAATTTCAGGGGGTTTTACGTACAGGAAAAAAAATAGTTCTTTGTCTAGTTTCTCTATAATTTTAAATATACATTTGTCTTTGCTTCACAAGTTGCATCAGTTAATAACTGAGGCTAAAGGAATATTAAAAAATGACGCTTTCCCTATTTACATTGATCCCTGCTAAATTAATTCTTATTGTCCACAAACACATTCGTTCTTGCAAGGCCCCAACTCGATCTGAAAAAGCACAGACACGTTGCAAAACATAAAGACAAGCAATCATGCTTCTTTAAATCCCTCATCAAATATGGATTTTTTTAAAAAAACAGCCAATAATCAGCGGACACCTGCTTTGTTTTTATTTTCTTTTTGACTGTAAGCAGCAAAGAAACAATCACAGCACAAAACCAGAGCGTTTTATTCAGTCTCCTCAAGCTAGCAAACATTAAATAAAGGAACGATTGAACCGCTAACCGGGCTCCGAACAGTGTGGCAGCCTTTCAGGAACCTTCGGTAGGTTATCGATCCGCTAGCGAATTACCTCCAGTTCAGCCATGGGTTGCAGGCATCACCATCCATCGCTCGTCCCCGCGTTCACAACACTCCTTCTCTTGCCCATCGCTCCTGGAAGGCACAAGATTTGTCAGTCCCGCACGTCTCATCTGGTTGGCGGCAAGAGCAATGAATAAAATCGTTATCAGCTGTCGGGGCTTGTTTGGTTGTTTTTGGTTTTGTTTTCGGTTTTGTTTTGGATTTTTTTTTAAAGGGAAGTTCTCAAAGCGAGCGCCCTTCGACCCCTTCACCCCTCAGGCGGAGCCGCCGGGGTCTCCCCGCCGAACAAGGGAGAAAGGCGAACTCTCTGGGTGTTTTGGGGTTTGCTGGGATTTACCCCCGCTCCACACCCACGGCAGGAGCCCGGGCACGATGTTGCAAGAATATGAACCAACAACGCGTGACACTGTGGCACTTACGCGCAGATGCCAAAGCCCCTGGCAGCGCCCCGAGGTACCCGGCTGGCTCCGAGGGAGCGGGCTGAGCCACGGGGGAGCCGCGGCGAGCGGGGGCTGTGGAAGTGCCGGGCCTCCCCAGTGGGGCCGCGCTCCCCGGGGGCATTTTGGCTTCGCTCGCTTCCCATTCTTGCGACGCTGGAACTCGGGAACTTCCAGCGCCGCCGCCGCCGCCGCCGCCGCGAGTCGCCGCTGCCCCGCCGCAGCCCCTCCTCCTCCCCGTGCGTCGTATCCCTCCGCGCGCCGGCACCGCGCAGAGAAAGCGCCTTTCAGCCGCCTGCCCGCCGCCTTCCCGCCCACCCCGCCGACATCTTCTGCCACAGCCCGCCCGCCTTCCCGCTAATAAACGCCTAGCGCTCGCCCCTCTCTCCCCTCCAGCGCCGGACAGCGCAGGGGGCCGCCGCGGCAGCGGGGCGGCAGCCCGGGGCAGGGGAGCCCGGCTCCCCCCTTCTTCCCCGCCTGGCCGCCCCCGCCAGGCAGCGCCGGGCCCGGGGGGGCGCGGGGGGAAGGGGCGGCGCGCGGGGCCGTGGGGGCTGAGGAGGGGGCGCGGAGGAGGAGGGGACTCTTTCTCCGGGCGGAGGGATCGCGCTCGCTCGCGCTGGCTGGCGGCGGCGGCGTTGGCGGCGGGCGGCTGCGAGTTGTTGTTTCCTCCTCCTGCTGCTGCTGCTGCTGCCCGTGGGTTGAATGGTGGAGCCGAGACTCTCCCCGGTGAACGAGCAGTGACAGCGACCGGGCGGGCGCATTTCGCTGGGACCCGACGCTGCCGCGGGAGCGCGGCCCGGGCAACCCCCCTTCTCCCCCTTTCCCCCCCTCCCCTCCCCGGTTTTCGCCTCGCCATGTCCGGGGACGGCGGCAGCCGGCACACGGCGGAGCTGCGAGCGGGTGAGTGGTGGCCGGGGGAGCCGGAGAGGGGCGGCGGGCAGGGGGAAGAAAGGGAAGCCCGCGGGAAAGGGGCGAGCTCCAGCCCTGACGGCCTCTCCTCTCCCCGCAGAGCTCTACTTCCTCATCGCTCGCTTTTTGGAGGACGGACCGTGCCAGCAAGCGGCTCAGGTAGGGGATGGAGGGATGGATGGATGGAGGGATGGATGGATGGCGCCGCCGGGCCTGGCGGGGAGGGGGCGGCCGGGCAGGGCGGCTGATCGGGCGGCGCGCTGGCCGCCTCGTCCTCCTTCTCCCGTTTTCTCTCTTTTTGAAACCTTTTCTCACGCCCCGCTTTTGTTGTTGCTGCAGGTCCTGATCCGAGAAGTGGCGGAGAAAGAGGTAAGAGAGGCGCCGTGCACCCGGCACTCGCCCCGCCTGCGGCCTCCCTCCCCCTTCCCTCGCTCTCCCGCTTCCCCCGCCCCATCCCGGGCGCTGCCGGGGGGCTCCTCGGGGAGGGGGGAGCCGCTCACGGGTCGCCCTCTCTTCCCTTCCTCAGCTGCTGCCCAAGCGCACGGACTGGACGGGCAAGGAGCATCCCCGGAGCTACGAGAACCTGGTAAGAGCAGCAGGCGCTGGTAACAGGAGAGAGCGCTGCGGCGGGCAAAGTTGTTTTTCCCCCTCCCTCACTCTCCCTGAGCAGCCCGG
>PYHW01010334.1:11970043-11996832 GCA_013186435.1 Turdus rufiventris
TGGTGGGAACCTACATGAAGTTACGAAGAGTATCTGTGGGACTGGGACACTAAATATATTGATACTGTGTTTCTTCAAGTAGCAGTCAAGTCTTCTAGGCAGACTTGTGGATACTATTTAGAAATTCTGTTTCTCAGTAAGTAACCAGATAATAAGTGGTTAGTTTCTTTGGGATAGCTTGTTCTGCAAAGGTATTCAAACAAATAGGGAGCAAAATGAAAACTTGTATCGAATCAGAGAGCTGGATTATCACCTAGTTTTTATTGACAGTATTTTGGGAACAGTCTATACAATATTTTAGAAGGTATTCTGGAAGACTTGGCACTGTGGCTAAGGAAATTTACATATTCTGATTGTAATCCTTAGCCAGATTTTTGGTCTCATTAACAGTGCTTCTGTTGGACTTATATCAACTTAAATGATCTCTGAACTCTAAAAGACGAGTGCTTCTGCTCTACAGACTATTCCCACAGTTGAGATGTTAAAGCCTCTCTGTTCAAACTATTATATTTTGATAGGGGGAAACACTTGTAGCACCACACATTTGTTTGTTCCTCATATAATCAAGAGGGTTGGCCAAGCCAACTGTTTTGTGCTAGTTCTTTCAAACTGGGATTCAGAAACACTGTTGAGAGATGGAATGAAGAGGAATATCAAGTTTCTAAAGTGTAACTTCTGTTTAAAAACCCCCAAACCCACAGAACATTGAGTGAGTTCAAGAAAGGCAAACAGCTCCAGGTAATTTAACAGTAATAGGCACATTTTAGTCCATAAGGCAAAAAATGCTGCCTCTTCTCACACCTTCTCATGTGGTAAGCTTGCAACATACACTGTTTATACTAAGGCTTGAGTTTATGTGCTCTGGCCTCACACCTATTAAAATCATTAAGTAATTGAAAAAATAATGTGTTCTTGGGATGGCTGGTTTAATATAGATGTATTTAATTAGAGAGAAAGTAATCTCACAGTAAAATAATAAGCATTCTGATTGGAAATAGTTGTTAAATAGCCATATAGTTTTAGCTCAAGCAGAAAGTATACAAGAAATAAATGTGTTTTGGGTAAAATAGCTCTCTCTGTTGTTGGTTGTCCTTGTCCTGTCTCTCCTGACGACCCCCCCACCTCCCCCTAAAATAAAGAAAAAAGGAATGAGAATTCCTCAGAGAAAACTACTTGCATATTGTTGCAATTCCTAATTTTAAACTGATAAGCCAGTGGCTGGTGGTACGTGGTACTCTATTAGATTGATGATCTGATATAGTGCAACAATTAATGTAATTCAATTTGGGTCTTGTTTTGGATAATATGTTACATAGCAGGATAGTTAAAGTGGGATAGCTGCTGATGTTAGTAATACTGAGCTCTCACATCTTGGAATATAGGTAGCTGACTAGCATAGATTTTTTTTGTTAAATGTCCTTGTGTGGAAATGTGTTTTTCTGAAACATTTACAGTCAACCTGGTAGTTAAGCATGTTGACTGTTAGCAGAGTGAGGGGTGAGCTAACAATTTTTGAGAGAATGTTTTGGTGTGCCGAGTATTTGGAGCACTAGAATGAGGTCATATTTTACTTGATGTCTAAAACACTGGTGGTGAATAACTGCATTATGTATTGCAAATTTAACTAAAGAGTCTAGGTCAAATCCCAGTTCTTTTGTTGCATTCATTGTGATTCTGATGCTGAATTATGCTGCAGGGTCATGCAGAATGAAAATGTAAGCACTTAGATCTGTTTCAAAGGTAATAAAAATTTGTACATTAGTCCAGATAGCTGTGTAGATGCATTTGGTGTATTCCCATGCTGCTTGTTTGAAATAGGTGAAGTTAGGGGTAGTCGGTAAAGAGAGAGTATAATGCTGCTTCTGATTTTCTATAAAATAATATTTAGGCTTAATATCTAAAATTTTTGACTTGCTACCAGAGTTCTAATTTATATTACAGTAATAGTTAAGAGGTATTAACTTATGTGAGAAGACTGTGAGAAAAAAGAAAGGGGTTTATTATTTTACCTTAAGAGCACATCTTCTATGCATTTATTTTAGAAGAACAGAACAGACATTGAAGAAAGTCTGATAGGGTGATGAAGAAAAACAGCTGGAATTTCAGCTAATGGGGACTGGCAGAGAAAAAATCCTGGGCTTTTTATGTTGTTTGACATCACTGTTTTGGCACATAATTTAAAAATTTCTGTCTGTAAAGTCCAGTTTTCATTTTCATTTAGAGCTGCATGAATTTTAAATACTTGTTATTTTTTTTCCTTTTGCTTTCATTTCTGCTCTTGGAATCAGAAATTGATATCAAACCAAATTACATTCTATTTTTTCATTCTATTAATTTCAAATTTCATTTTGAGTTGTCTTGAGCTTGTCTGTTTCTGACAAAGCTTCTAAAGTTACCATTAATACAAAAATATTTTGTTTTGTCTCAAAAATCTTACTTGAAAGTTCTCTGGATATGGGTTTTAGGTATATTTTTGTTGATTCTAGGTTCTTCTTGCAGTTTGTCAGTGCAAGAATTGTTTCCTGGTAGGCTGAATAATTTCAGTTTAATGTATTAAACTTACCTTATCCTGTCTTGATTTGTTGCTATCAAGTTGTGGTTATCTTTTCTGCAATTCTTATTTTTGTTTTTTCCAAAGGGAGCAATTGGGTGAATTTGTTACACAGCTTTTTAATTTGTGACTTCCACTGTAAGAGTCACATATACAAATTAGCACTGGAACAGGCTTCCTAGGGAGACAGTCAAAACCCCCAAGCCTGTTGCTGTCTGAGACGTTTGGACAATGCCCCTAACACTGTTCTTCTAACTTTTGGTCAGCTCTGAAGTGGTCAGGCAGTTGGAGTTGATAAAGAATTTTTTTTTTTTAATGGTGAAGGAATTACATCACCTGGAGAAAATTAATAGCCTGTTTTTAATAAGTTATTCAAGTTCCACTTTTTATTTGTTTGTGGAAGAAGAGAAAAAAAATCAGTCCAAATAAAAACATTTTAATTAAATATGTTTTTCTATCTGATTTTACAGATAAATGAAACCTATCTTTTTTATTTAAGTTTCTTGTGTGTACTTTAGCTTTATGGAGGAAAATGAGAGCCAAATGTTGACTGTGCATGGTTCATGAAATAGCTCTATAAACTTCCTGGAACTGACAAATGTTTAAATGGGCAATGCCACTTCTGTTTTGGCAAAGCTACAGCTCACTAAGTATTGTTAAATCAGTTTGTTAATGAGCTGCTGTGAATGCTGCTTAGTAGTGAACTATGATTACTTAGACAAATACTGTGAAGAAGCATCTCACAACTACTGCATAATGTGGCATAAATAGCTCTTTTCACACAAATGGACTTAAATGAGAAGAGACTAGTGTGGGTGTAAGGTATATATTGATATCTTTAATGCAGATGATCAAGAACAAAACAGACAGATAGCTCTTATCAAAACATTTGCTTTAAAAACTGTGAGAGGAATTGAGCCTACCTAGTTTCTGCTAAAATAAAAAGTGAGCACATGGCTGATGACAAATCATGAGAAATATGACTCAAGATGTCAGCTTGCTGTAGTTTTGGAATGTGTCAAACATGATTTACTTCATTTGCTTTAGATTTTGTGCATTTCTTAGGATGTGTAAAACTAAGGTTTTGAGCAGGATAAAATGACAAGTGTATTGTTTATTTAGCTGTGTTATTCGTGGTTAAAACAAAAAAAAACCCCAGTAGTTACTAATCTTCGAGGGATGAATTCAGATTCTGCAGATGTAAAATCTGGTTTCAGATTAAATTAAGCGAAGAGCAGTGTTTGTTAAGATTTTGTGTTCCTTTTTATAGGAGCAGAGGAGAACAAAAGCTAAGGAAATGGATCAGGGCTGTTGATGGCAGGACGTGTATACAGCTTCATATGGCTATTTAGATATTTTTGAGCTCTCATGCATGTATTTTGACTGTGATTCCTCCTTTATGCAGAAAAAAGCGTGTTGATTTGCTCTTCTGATTAATTTTTCTTATCGTAGTTCTGAATTATGTTTTACTGCTCTTCTGTGTGCCTGTCTGATGACATTGAATTTAGCAATTTTAAATTAACTGCTCTTTATGATGAGCTGCAATTTAAGTAAAATATAATTTTTAGTATTTTTTAAGGAAAACTTTTTTTTTCATTTTCATTGTGTGAATTTTGGAAGTTATCTAACTTTTAGGCAGCCAAATTCAGACAGCTTGCAAGGCTTTCTACAAATGTGATATAATCCACAGAAGGAAAACCACTCTTTCCAGGAAGCAGCTAAACATTTGCCTGCTGATGGGAAGTAGTAAATG
Source organism: Turdus rufiventris (assembly GCA_013186435.1). NCBI lineage: Eukaryota > Metazoa > Chordata > Aves > Passeriformes > Turdidae > Turdus > Turdus rufiventris. The sequence continues at coordinate 11,974,348 of PYHW01010334.1, forward strand.
AATTCTTTTTTTGCCTTGCTTGCTGTGCAAATTTGCTTTACTTATTAAATTGTTTTTATCTGAACCCACAAGTTTTTTTCTCTTTTACACATCTGATTTTCTCCACCATTCCACTGCAGTGAGAATGAGCAAGTGGCTGCAGAAGACTGAGCAGCTGGCCAGTGTTAGATCAAGCTAGGAGAAAGAAAAATTTCCTTCCTTCACTGGGAGATTGTGGTGGTGGTGGGAATTATTGTTGTAAGCAAGGTTTTCCAGAACCTGTTTCAGACATCAGCACTCTTTATGTTAAACTGCTGGAGTAAATGAAACGATTATGGTGTTTCAGCAAGACAGGAGCACATTTGATGAAGAATGAGGTATATTTTGTTAATTGACTGTAATACAGAAGCATCATTTTAAGTGTTAATCAAGACCTCCTCTAGGTACAGAATAACAAAATATCACAAACTTTTTCTTCAGCATTTTGCTGGGGTTTTTGTTCTTTTCTTTTCTGTAAAGTAAAACTGTGAAGATGTATTTCAGGCTGTATGAAGGACAAAATGACTACATGCCAAATTCTATCCAAGAATTGGAGAAAACTGAGTCTATTTTCCCTCTTAGTTTATTATTTTAATTGTTGCAATCTGAGTTGACATTAGCTTATGCATTTTAAAAATGCTATTTCTTAACCAAAAGCCTTATGTTAGTAGAATTTCAAAAGCTTTCCCCTTGCCTTGTTATTTAAGACAGTTTTCTGATCTAGGATTATAGTAGTTAAAAAGGATAAACTGTTTTTATCTGGTGGTCACTAAAGGTGGTCTGTTATCAAGGATGAGAAATGATGTTGCTGATAATAGGTGCTTGTTTTGGTACTGTGTAATTATGACCTTTACAAAAACTTGTCATGTTTATAGATGCAATAGGGAAGATATATGCCAATTTAAAAGTTGAATTACTTAAGGCAACATTTTTTGTTTAAAAGCTTTATCTGTAAAATAAATCAAGCCATTTGTGAAGTTTCAAGGTTTTTTTAACTTAGGTATATTGAGGCAGAATGTTTTTGCATTTTCATTTACAAAGCTATGTTATTTATTTGGTATTTATAATTCTTGAAAGAAGTAAATGCTGTTGTCTTTACAATCTTTGTCTCATCTTTATCTTACAGTAATTTAAATTGATCAGACCAGTCACTATGTAAATGTAATATTGAATATGTACTTTACATTTTTTTACTGTGATTATAAGAGAGCTTATTAGTGTATGAACGACTGTGCCTTGAAGTCAGAAAGTAGTAAACACCAACAGTTCTCTGTACAAAGTGGCATGTGCTGAATAGAAGAATTAATTAGGACCAGCTGTAATGAATTATTGTACTTAAAGGTCATTATTTGTCTTTATCCTTTAATATCCTATCATTTTCTTATAAATTTGTGTAGCAATCTGGGGGGAAAAGATTAAATCAGTAATGCATCAAAAATATTGTATTCTCTCTCAAATGTTTTGTTTGCTCTTTGATATAATAGGTGAAATACTACAGACATTTGGCACCTGATCACTTGCTTCAAATATGCCATCGACTTGGACCGCTTCTAGAGCAAGAAATTCCACAAAGTGTCCCTGGAGTGCAGACGTTATTAGGGGCTGGCAGACAGTCTTTGCTTCGTACAAACAAAAGTATGAAAATTTCATGAGAATTTTGAGAGTTCTTGATATTTCATACCTTTGCTGTGGTTTTGCATGAAAAAGCTCATTTGACTTCATCTTTTGGTCTGATTTTTAACAAACAGGTTGCAAACATGTTGTATGGAAGGGATCTGCTCTTGCTGCACTACATTGTGGAAGACCTCCAGAGTCCCCTGTAAATTATGGCAGTCCACCTAGTATAGGTAAGTCAATTTTATTCTGGCACTGCTATTGTAATACTTGGCATAATAAAGGTGATTGATTATTATGATGGTGAGAGATAAATAGTAGTAAATTGTATTTATCCTTGTTAGTGTCCCATACCTTACCTTTAATGTTTTTATTAAGATGTTGTATTTATGTATTTATTGTAAAACTTTCTTGGAAGTATAAAATTGAATAAAATATATTTAAACAATCAATACATAAAACAAAACTCTTTCTTAAAGATGTAAGAAGGCTGCCAGTAGTTAAATAATTAGTATTACAGGGCAGCAAGGCCTACACCATTGTTAGGAAGAGTTACTCATGTAAACTGGTAATGGCTTCTTTCAGAAAAATTTTGAGTCTTGTAGAAGTTATTCTTTTCGCTCTCTGTAGCTGTCCTTTGTAGCTGTCCTTTAGCTTGCTCTGCTGTGCTATATCATGAAGGATGCACGTGCTGTCTGTACTGTTGGAAAACTGAAAGCTGGAGGTCAGAGGTATTCCAGTTTTTATTTCTAAGCTCTCACATGGTCACTGAAATATTTGCTAGCTTTCATGTTTTAAGAACAAAGATACACATTAGTTTGGCTGCTAGAAGGATCAAGATGTGATATTTTAGAAGATTCTTTTTTTTTTTTTGTGTATAGAAAAATGAGCAGAATCACTGGCATCTTTTCATCTTTCTCTATTGATGTCCACTGAAGGGGGAATGATTAAGACCAAATTGTCTGTGTGGATTACACTAGAAAAGGAGCGGGTTTTTTTACCAAAACGGTAGCTGCAGATAAATCCGCAGTGTTGGATGAGAATGGGCAAAGAATACCCAGTTGATTTGCTCTAGATCAGGTGCAGCTGCTGCTGCAAAGGTTTCTGTCTTCACCAAAAAAAAAAAAAAAAAAAAAAAACTGCAGATATGTTGGGAAACTAATATATAACAATGTATGTGGAAAAAAAAATATATAGATACACTGCAAATAGTATCACAGTATAAACATGTAGGCAGATGCTATTAAGAGCAGACTTTTTTAATGACGTAACTTGCCATGCCAATTTTTCAATCTCTGAACTCCTTTTGGAGGCTTTTGGTAGCCTCTAGGTTAATGAATTTAAATAGAAACTCCTAACATATCTACAAWATAAAATAGAGAGAGGTTCATTTGGGCTATTTATATTTTTTATTCAGTTGAAGGAACTCAAAATCAAATCTCAAAATACACACCATCATGCTTAATCCAGAGAATTATAGTTCTCTCCCAACAGCTGAAGTTGAACCATGCTGAGAGCTAAACTCAGGTACAGGACAGGCAATTTTGACTTGGTACATGTCAGAGTATTTAGTGTCCTAGTAGCATTTCCATTTTAAAGCACAAGTTTCAGGCTTTCCATGGTATTTCTGTAGATGCTTGGACTGTAGGATGAGAACATGGTTTTGTTTGCTGGTTTGAGCTGAACTGTAATAACTCCTTAGATGGTATGTGTATTGATCAGAAGTGATTCACTTAAACCCTAATGTAGTACCTGCATCATTCAGTGTGGTTTTGTTTAGAGCCACTAGTTTTATATTCACTTAGAAGGTATTTTCTGTGTTGTGCTCTAGGTGTGTAGGAGAAAATGCTTGTTGCTGGTTAGAAAATTCCCTAGAGGGTTGTGCAATAGCTTGATGATGATAGTCTTGGAAAATCTTGGGCTGTTTTTACAAGGTGACTGTAGGACAGAGCTTTTTAACAGCTAAGATTTCTTTAGTGATTGCTTAGCTTTTAATTGTTAACCATTGGAGGAATCAGAATGGTTGAGGACTGTTTTATGTTGTTCTATGTCTTACAGTGTATGGTAGCTGGTGTATACTTTTTAAAGGGAAAAAGATCAGTGTATGAGATCCGTGGTAGCTGGAGTTCAAAGAAAGCTGTAGAGCTGCTGTGGTAGTGAAATGAAATGTTAAGAAAAATAACTTTCAGACTCTTTATAGAAGAACAAGTCAGGTTTCCTAAATAAATGTTATTTTTATTAAACCTTTTGCAGAGGACTGAACGTTTTCAAAATTACAGTTATTTCAAATACCACTTTTTTCATGACCAGTAATTTCCTTTTCCAAACATTCCTATAAGTGCTGGTAACTGAATATTTTCAACTGTGAAGTGTATTTGGATTTTTGGGATATTTGGTTCAGAATTGTATGCTAAAGCATTTACTTTAGATTTATCTTATTCTATATACTCTGATCTCTCAATGAAATGTGGAACTTGGATAACACTTCTTTTTTATAAATTGAATTAGAATTTTTTTTTTTCTATTTCCTTTAATAGCTTCCAGTTTTCCCCTGGGAAGACTACATTTTAGGTTAAAAAAAAAAAAGAGTTAGAACCTATTATTCTTCAGGCTGTATATATTTCAGGTAGATAATCTGCTGATGTTTGAGGAACAGGAACAAAGACATTGAAATTCTTCTGTGTTGTGCAGGAAAACTTAACTTACATTTCAGTGAATGTACAAAGTTGTTGATTTACTTCCTAGCCTGATGAATCAATGCAGGTATGATGCTGATTGGGTATTATTTAGAATAACTTTTGTGTATGTTGTGCCGTGTATGTTGTGCCATATATGTAGGTAGCTGGTTTATACCAATTAAAATAGATCTGTACAAATATGTATTTACCCTGAAAACTACAGAGTGTCTGTAGAACGTGATAAAGAGAAGTAAAACTTGAATGTGGAGTAGTCTTTGAGTTGCTCTCACTTGTTCTATACATCTTATAAAAAATTTGCTGAAGTGCTTAATTAAGAACTAAAGCAGCTAGGTCATATGCTAATTTGTTTTGTTAAAGGTTTCACGTTTTGTGGATGCAGAAAGAGAAAAAGAGCTCTTTTCTAGTAATTTTGGGAACTACTGAAAAAGGAATGAACATAGGCAGAAACCTTTGACAGCTTTGAGCTCAGAACTCTTGGGGAAGCTGACCACTTGAGTGTGAGGACCTGAATGAGACTGGCTGTTTACCCCAGACAAAGATTTTTTTTTTTTCCTGACCAGCAAAAATATCTGCCTTTCAAAACCAGTATTTTATAGATTTGCAGAGTAATCAATCTCAGGAAAAGTCCTGACTTTTTCAGTATGTTTATTAAGTGGTACTGATGTTTTGGCTGCAAAGAGAATGCCAGGTTCTGAAAGCAGTGTAAGTGTACTTTTAGAAAAACAGTAAATATTTTAGGCCCAAAAAACTAGCTTATGTGTACTTTGTGCACCTCTGTTATTCTGTTAACTATAGGAAGAAAATAAAGGGAAAGACTGCATTTATATTAAAAGATAACATCTTGTTATACATGTTTAGTCAAATCTAGAGCAAATTATACTAAAGTAAATGACTTATTAGTGTGCAAGAATAAATGAGCTGTAGAAGTCATGGAACTTTGAGTAAAATACCAATGGAACTATATAGTGAAATCAAGTGGGGTATTACTGAAGTCAGGGAAGTTTGGAAATGTTTGAGAATTAGGTAGCTTTCATTTGTTTTTGCTTTCTGCCTCTTGAAATATCTCACCTCTTACCACTCTGAATTAGGAAGGGTTGGTAGTTGCTTTCATGAAGCAAATGAATATTGTAATTGAAGTTTGAGGTATAAATAGAATTTTTGTATTTTCAGAAATACACCAGTTAGGAGTTTATATTCTTTTACTTTCATGATATGACCAGAGACAAGTTCTGGCTTGATAACATAGGGAGCTTAATAATTTTACTTGGTTGGCAGTCATCTCTAGGTCAACAGACATGAAGTACTGAGCTCAGAAGCTGAACAGAGAAATGGTAGGAAGTTAGAAGTCAGTTCAAGCTAGGGGTTTTTGGTCTTGGACATCTTTGAAGAAGGGGGAAGAAAAAACCTTCAACAGCACCAAACTGAATGCTTGATACATTCAGTCTTACTATCTTTGAGAGTGAAAGGAGCTGTCTAGCAGTCTCTACTATTATTTCTAACATCTGAATTCTATGGTATTCATTAGAGGCCTGTCTAGCCTCTTAAGTTAATGAAACTTGATTCAATAAGGGTAAGAGTTGTAAGTGAATTATATCCTTTGGGTATGCTTCCAGGACTCTTCTGAATCTGGTTCTATTTTTATGTGACTGGAAGGGGAATGAAGTTGGATTCTGGTTTTCAGAGCACGACTTCTGTTGGTTAAATGCAACACCAGAAAGGAAGAAAATGAAAGATTGTGTATGAATTTTAAAAATTTAATTTATAAGTGGTACAAAATTAAATTTATCACTGACTAGTAGATAAGGCAGATTACTATCCCCCATCTTTAAGGCATATTCCATATTCAAGGATAAGACCATGTAAATAAGGAGATAGAATTGATTGCTTTGGGAAAATCAGAAAGTAGAAAGAAAGCCAAGTTAAAAAAAAAAGAGGGCTAACACTGTCATATCTTTCAGACCCCCAAATTTATCTTCCTTTTAACAGATTTCTATTTTTCTTTGAACTGCTTGTTCTATTTTGGGTGGGGAATGAGAGAAGTTCTGAAACTTTGAATGCATTCATTTGGCGCCAGTTGTGCCTTTTGAGTGGGAGAAAATCTATACTCTTTTGTAAGTTCCACTGAAAACTCCCACTACTTCACTTCTATTTGCTTTGTTTGATTTTTACATTGTTCCACAGGAAACCAAACAAATAAGGTGTTTTTGATTCTTTGAGATAGGGGGTTTTGAGATTAAGGTTGTTGGCAGCAGTGAATTGTGACAGCAGAGGCAATATTTAAAAAACAAAGTTGCATTTTAGCTTCCTGAGTGGCCCTTATGAAAAAAATGAATTTAAACTCTTATATTTAGAGCCTTTAGATCAAGAATGGCATGTTTTTTCTCTATCCCACTTGCTTTTTTTAACTCTAGAGGTTAAAGATTCTGAGCAATATTTAGCCCCGCTTTCAAAGGAGGGTTAGACTACATGATTTTTAGAGGTCCTTTCCAACTTTGATCATTCTGTGATTCTGCAGTAACAGAAGTTCTTCTGGCAATAAATCTGGTGAGGGATATGAAGAATTTTTACAGGTCTATCAGTAGGAGAAATGGTAATCCTGCTGCTAAATCAGGCAGGGGACCTGAAGTAGGATGAGAAAAAGACTTTATAGAACTAAAGGTGGCTCGTCCATCTCAGTCCCTGGGCAAGTGATGAAGCAAATATTTTTGGTGGTCCATGTAGGAGAAGACAGGTACCAGGGCTAAGAGTTGTTGGTACTGATCTGTGAAGGAGAAATCATGCCTGACTAGCCCAATAGCCTTTTAAAGGAGTTGAGGGGCTTTAGAGATTAGAGGACAGTAGTGAATGTTATTTATCCTGAGTTCAGCATGGCTTTCTGAACAGACTCCTGTAACATTCTCAATGACAAACTGAAAAGATGTGATGGAACTGCTGGGGTCAAAGGGCTGTGATTAGCTGTTCTGGTTTGGAGGAGAGATACTGCCAAGAGAAAAGGCAGGAGCTCCTCCGGAAATGGAGAGTGAAAATCTCCTCCCTCCAATTTATTATAATTTGCAAATTAAGGGGCTCTCAGGCAAAGATGGGTTTAGGAAAAACAGTTCTTTATTAATATATCTACAAGACAAACAAGAACAATATCAGCTATGGAAATCAATGACAGAACAGAACAATAACTCAGTTCCAGTCCCTTTTCCAGTCACAGACACTCTCTTCCTCCGCACGGTCCTGGTGGGGACCAGGGCAGGACCCTCGCAGCCGCGACAGCAGCAGGCAGGAGCAGGGAGGTGCAGGTGGCAGAGTTGTGTCCCAGGTGGGAGAAGGGTGAATGAAGAACTCCCCGTTTGGGTCCTGCTGCTCAGCGGTGCTCTCGGAGCAGAAGGCTGTAGCAGTGCAGGGTGCAGGGCAAATTCAACTGCAGAAAAACCTCTTTCCTCAGCACTGGGACCAGCAAGTGTCCCAAGGAAAAAAACGACCAGCCACTCAGACCCCCCCAAACCCTGCCAGCGATTGAGGGAGAGAGACAGTCCCCACTCATCCCTTTGTCTTGAGCAATCAAAAGCTGGGAGAGCTGCTGCAGACTTCCTTAGCATCATAATGGAAAAAATCCTCCACAGAGGAGGAAAGAGTAAGAGAACAAACCTCCCCCAACCTTCAACATCAGCATAGTGAATTCAGTAACTGGCGCAAGAGCCAATCACTATCGAGTGTACTCCAGAGGTTGGTGCAAGAGCCAGTATTGTTCAACGTCTTCATTAATAACTTGGATGATGAAACAGAGTTTGGCAAACAACTGGAATCTGGGAGTAGTGAATGACTGAGGAGGACTTCAGTAGGGTGGAGAAATGGGTCAACAGGAACCTAACAAAGAGAAACTTCAAATACTTGAACTGGAGCATGTGATGAAGATGGAGCCAGACTCTTCTTGTTGGTGCTTCCTGACATGACAGAGATCATGAACCAAAACTGAAATAGAAGAACTTCAGTTTAAACATAAAACAGTTTTGGGGCGTGATAAGACGTCTGGCACAGGTTGCTTAGATTGGAGACATTCAGAACTGGACTGGATGCTCAGCACTGAGCAACCGACTCTAGCTGACCTAGCTTGAGCAGGGGGCTTGGAATAGATGACCTTTATATAGGTTCCTTCCCACCTCAGTCATTCAGTGGTTGGGTGGTAGAGACCATTTCAGTCTTGGATGCTGGTCGTATTATATGAACATGAGCCCAGTTACTAAAAAGTAGAAGTCTCTTAATTTTATTTGGAACCAGTTAGTAAACAATTGTTAGCAACTTAAAATGATAAAATTGTGAAAATATTACAAAATACCAACAAATTCTCAGCTTTCACAGACACTGGCTTTTACTAATTTTTAAATATGAAGAATTTTGATTTTGAAACCAGAGTATCATTTGGGAGTAAGTGGTGTTTTGTCATACTGTGTTGTACAACATCAACACATGTTAATAACATCTGATTTTTTAACCTGCTTTCAATTTCATTTATTTTGAGAACAGGACCTTAAGTATAAATAGTAGATGGGAATGTAAAATTAAGGTAATACTAATTTCCTTGGTCAACCAGGTATTGGATAGTTTTCTCAGTGCGTTGTCCATTTCACAGTGCCCTTCCAGCAAGGGCAATCTCTATCCTGTTGTTTTCTTCTTTGCAACCCTTCCCTTTATATTGGTTGATTTGCTGTAAGGCCCAACCAGCATTTTATAACATATCCTGGAATAAAACATCATCTTCCTTCAGTCCCTTATATAGTTTTTGGTTCCCACAGCTACTGTTTGACTACTTATACCTTGTGATTCTTTCTGTGATTAACAACTTTGCTCACACTCACTCATTTGTGTGAGGCCAAGCAAAGACAGAAAAGTGCTAATACAGCTAAAACAAGAGAGATTAGACTTGCTGTCACAGAGAGTTCTAAATTCATTGTTTTCCAAATGCAGTTAAAATCAAGCTAGATAGATTTGAGACTTCACAAGTGTTGATGTAACATTTGTTATAAAACCAAGGGCCTATAATTTGTACAAAGACATTATTATGAACAGTGGGTAACCTTTCTCATCTTAGCTTGGAGAAGAAAAATCAATTTTCTTCTTTGAGTGCAGGAATTTTTGACAGAGGTATTTTTGGTTTTTTTACCTGTACTCTGAAGGGGAGAAAAAAAGCTGATGAGCTAGCAAAGTTTGCTGGTGTTTGGAATATTGGAATAAATAGTGGGAATTGGTCAGAGAAATCAGAATAGATTCTTGACACTTGGCAAAGTTGATAAGAGTAAGTATAAATGTGGTTAAATGAAAGGGATATTGAAAAACAGCAGTGGATGTGACAATTCCATTTTAAATAACCAAAAGATTCTCCCCAGTTTGAGAAGCTTTAAAAGTTACATACTTATGGATAGTGTTTAAACCTGTGGGAGATTGATTCTTCCCCTCTCCTCTGCTAATTGCATGAAATTGGTAAAAAAGAATTCTTCCCAGAGAATGGAAGTTCATAATACTGTGGAGGGTTTTTTTCATATCAGATTGCTTTTTAATTCACTTAGGTTTATTTTTAACCACTTTTGGTATTTTTGCTCGATTTAAGTTTTGATCAAAGCTAAAGAGTAAAATGGATTCCAGTGTTCTTGTTTCCAGTGTCACAGTATTACCTTTTATTTCCTCTGGTATTCTAATTGTTACTGAATAAGGTGTGTTTCACCCGTTGAGTTTCTCAGGGATGTGGGAACTGGTAGCAAGTTGCACATTGGTGATTGGCATCAGTAAGACGATTCCTAGAAATACCGGCTTGTGTTCTGCTGAACTTAACTTCTCCAGTGTTACCAAACCCCCCCCCAGAACCGATCAACCCACTCCCATAAACCCTCTCAAACTTGAACTCAAGTACTTCAGAAATTTTTTATAAACGCAGGTGTATGTTAAAAATTGCATTCTTATGTAATTTGTTGTTTTATCCTAAAGAGTCTCCCTGCAGTTTTGTTTCATTGACATATCTCTACAAATCAGAATTTTAGTTAACCTTTTTTCAGTTTTTGTGAGCTATTGTTTTATTTGAAGCCATTGAGATATCAATCAGCCATATCCATCTTGCATTAAAAGTAGACAAAAGGTAATTTCTGTGTAGGTTGAGATTATTGTGTAAACTCACTTTGGTGGGACAGACCTTTTTTCAATTTGTGTGTGTGTACTTGTTTGGTTTCTTTTTTGTGTGTGTGCTTTTTTTGTTGAGGTTTTTTTTTAAATGTAGGATGATTTGTCAGACACCAAAACTAGATTTATCTTGTGCCTGACCTAATCTTGGTTTCCTGCTGTTCTGCAGTAGACTGCTGGCAAGGGAAAACTTTGTCATAAAGCAAATGCAACCTTGTCCTCTTCTGGTGTGAGGGGTGAAGATACAGTAGAGCCTTAAGACAGCACTTGCTCCTCAACTGAAAGTGCTTTGCTCTACAGCTAATAATTCTGCTTCTTCACAGAGCTCCTTGAACTAGGAAAACTTCCTTGAATTAGGGCCTGAGGCTAATGGACTTGGCTATAATACAAGAAGCTTGTGGCTCTTGTTGCTACAATCCCACTATAAAAATTTGCATATCTGATGTAGTTTGACCTGTGCTGGCTTATAACTACTGTTGTGTTGGTCTAGGCCAAACGCGAGTGGTGCAAAGGGTTTGTAGCTCTTTTGCAGTTGATAGTAGGGAGCAAGTTGTCCATGAGCCAGCAGTGCCCTTGTGGACAAGAAGGCCAATGGTATCCAGGGGTGCCTTAGGAAGACCATTTCCATCAGGTCAAGGGAAGTGATCTACTCAATCCTGATGAGGTCAGTCTGGAGTGCTGTGTCCACTTCTGGGCTCCTGAACACAAGGGAGGCATGGAGGTCTTAGACTAGGTCCAGTGGAGGGCTATGAAGATGATTAACAGACTGGAGTGTCTCTCTCTGAGATAAATAGGACAGGCTGAGAGAGCTGCACCTGCTCATCCTTGAGAAGCAACACGTGAGAGGTGACCATATCAATGTCTATTGGTATCAGAAGGGAGGGTGCCAAGAGAAAAAACCCAGACTCTTCTCAGTGGTGCTGAGCAATAAGACAAGAGGGAACAGGCAGAAACTGATGCACAGAAAGTTCCACCTGAATATGAGGAAGAACTTCTTCCCTGTGTGCATGAGTATGCACTGAACAGACTGCCCAGAGAGGTTGTGGAGTCTCCCTCACTGGAGACATTCAAGAACTGTCGAGATGCAGCCCTGTGCCACGTGCTCTAGGATGATGCTGCTTGAGCAGGGAGGTTAGATTGGATGACTGACTGTGGTCCCTTAGAAATTTGTTTTAAATCTTCAACACCATACTGGTGTGAATGTTACATTACCTTCCTTGTCACAGTTCTATAGATTATAAAATGTATCACCATTGCCATTCTTTGGTCTGATGAGGATATGGACTGTGACTAATGTTTATGTATCTATGCAGAGAAGTATTATACTTTGTTGCTTTATTATTGCTGAATAGCAGTTTAAAAATTAATTACAGTGACCTTTTTTTTCTTCACTGGCATTCTTGATGGAAGATTTCCATTTTGTTAAAGTGAATTCTTGCTCCTGGAACTTGTTAGCTTTTAAACTTGAAAAATATCACCAAGTTCCTTGTTTCAAAATTATGTTAGTCAAAATCAGAAGTTTTTGTAAATTTTGGTAAATTAATTTGTAAATTTTCGTTTGGTGGTTTTGTGTGTGTGTGTTTAGCTGTAGTGGGGAGCAGGATTCATAAAAAATGGTCTTAAAAGTGGTGGATAAATGTTTGAGTAGACCTCAAAAAGCAGGTTACCTTGGATAAGATTTAAATGTGTGCTGACCTTCAGTTAATAGCTATGTGGAAGCTTTTACTCTTTCTGTATTTGAGGTAGGTTACTCCTTCATGGAAGCTACCTCAGTACTCCTGAATTTGGGCACTTAAAGTTGGAAGTTGTGTTGCATCTTCGGACTATGCCTTGCAGTTCAATACTTTTTCCATGTCTGTATCATAGGCTACTTTTGTATGTATTTTTCTCTAACTCGGGCAAAATGAGATAATTACTACAGTAACCTGTTCATATGCACAGGTAGTCCAGTGTTGAAAGGAATTTTCCATCCTTGTCAAGTATTTTAGTTTATAAACACAGTATAAATGTTTCTTCTTTTTTCTTTACCATTTTGGTAGTGGATACCCTGTTTTCAAGAAAACTAAATGGAAAATACAGACTTGAACGCCTTGTTCCAACTGCAGTCTATCAACATATGAAGATGCACAAGCGAATTTTAGGACACTTATCTTCTGTATACTGTGTAACTTTTGATCGGACTGGCAGACGAATATTTACTGTGAGTACAAAACCTTTATTTTTGTAGATTTTTTTCATTTTTAAGTACACATAATACGTCACCTAATTGTTTCCAAAACGTGACTATAGGATAGATACACTGATTACGAATGAAAAACAGAATAATTCCTCTCATATTTGCTTTCTAATAGCCATGCTGGTTTACACACTGAATAGTTTTGGCATATGTATTTGAATACTGGATGTGATGGTGGTGCTGATCTGTGTAGTTCATTGAGAAAACAGTTCATTTTCAGTGGAAAGGATTTACCTTGTGTAGGTTCTTTCTTCTGTCTTTGTTTTCTCTAACAAAAGCATAAGAAAAAAAAAGAACTATCACCACAGAATTAGATTAGAAAGTCAGAGAGAGAACAATCACATGGTATGTTGTAACAAATGTTGATTCACAACAAATTGTCTTTATGAGATCCTAACATCTTTTTTTTAAATACTAGTGCTTTTAGTATTTTTAACTATTTGCTTTTTTTTTTTGTTGTTATTAAGTCATAAATACTGGACAGATGTCTGAAATCAGTACTGAAATTGCAGATTTCCCAAGGGATAGGATTTATAAAACCACATAGATGTCAGTGTAATATTTAGATATTTTGATAAGTAATCAGTTTCAGCAGAGACAAAGATTTCATAAACATACTTCATGCCAGGATTATTGCCTTCCTACATACACTGGATGTAATTGATACCTGTGTGGATTCAGGAGCTTGATTATGTCCTTTTAACCTTGTGTCAGATAGCTTGAACAATGCTGATAGAAGTACAGGTTCAGGTTTCCTATTTTGCCTTGCAATCCTAATTTCTAAAATTCTTCCAAGGCAGTTGTGAATATAATTCTCTCCTTTGTCCACATACATCTTGTTTTGTTGCATGGGGAGATGTGTGGTTTAAGGAATGGGACACCTTGCAGTGTTTTGAACAGGCCTATTAGTTTGTTCACTTGTTACTTCAGGCATAGAAGAAACTTTTTTTTCATATTTATTTTGTTTTCATCAGCAAGCTAAATCACAGGCATTCAAGTCTTTTGCCCTGTGGTTTATACATTATTTACTTATCAGGAAATGGGCTCTGTGTTGTGGGTTTATTTTGTATGTGACATGGCAGAATGTGTTAAAGATTTTATTGAAGAATTCTCTTGACTGTAACGCAGTATTTTTCAAAAGAGAGAAGTAGAACAACCTGAAATAAAATGGGAGGTGGAGTGGGGCAATATGTTTCTGCAATCCCAGAGTTTTGCTGACATTCCTTTGCTGACTGGTGTCCTGGTCTAATTGCTTGAAGGAAAGTTCTTGGTTTAGATCATGATTACTTCAGGTGTTAAATAAAGTGGCCATAGGTATTAATTGTGATTGCTGAGTTTTCATTTTGGAGGGCCTGGAACTGAACAACTTATTTCTGCACTTTTAGGTAAATCCAGTGTTCATGTAGATGTTTAAGTGGTTGTTGCCAAATGGTTGTATTCCATATTTCAGTAAAATCCAGGTTGCTGTAGCTGGCCTTATATAGTCTGCAGATAAACAGTCATAAACTGTTGTGTTGTGATTGCATCCGTGTAATGAAATGGTGACAGTTCTTTTTAATCTAGACAACTACATTTTCTAAGTCTCTAGTGTGGTTTGTAACTTTTATGCCCTGGTAGGGGATTGTCCTTGTCTTACATTTTTACTTCACAACCTTCAGTGTGATGTTAGTTAGGTAAGTTGTTTTATATTTATAATTAGTTCTAGAAGTTACATCATAATAGTTTCCGCATCATACATGTTCCACCTGACATCTGAAGGATTGAAAGCCTCCAAATTCAAGCTTTGTTCATGTTTTGTTTCAAATTAAAAGGAAAATAAGGTGTTCTCAGCACATTTTTGAGTCATACTCATCTGGGACATGTTGTCCTTGCTAGAAAGATGTTACTTCTATTTTGCCTAAAGACAGTGGAAATAGAACAGTATACATTTTTCCTGCTAGCTTAGTTGACCTTTATTGTGTTCATGTAGCAAGGTTGTGGTGCTGGGGGGACTTCTGTGAGAAGCTTCCTCCATGTCCAGAGCCAATGCCAGCCAGGTCCAAGATGGACCCACTGCTGGCCAAGGCTCAGCACATCAGGAATGGTGGTAGTGCCACCGGGATGATGTATTTAAGAAGGAGGAGAAAAATTGCAGGACAGCTACAGCTGGTACAGCTGGGAGAGAGGAGTGAAAATATGTGAGAGAAACAGCCCTGAAGACTATCATGAGTGACGAGAAAGAGATGTTTCAGGTGCTGGAACAGTCATTCCCCTACAAACTGTGGGGAAGTCTGTGGTGAGGCAGCTGCCCCCCTGCAACCTGTAGAGACTTTGTATTCTGCTTCTACTGAAAAGTGTGACTTGCAGAACCCATGCAGGGTAATAGAAACAAATACTGTCTTCTCTAGTTCCTACACTACTTAAATTTCTGACTGCAAAAACCTCCTTTTCTCCCCACCTTTATTTTCCTATCTCTGCAGAGATCATTCTTTCTAGGGAATAATAAACAGCACTGTGTAATAGTCTGTGTAAGATTTCCAACCCAAGATTAATTTGTGTGTTGCTTGGCAGTTTCACTTCATCCCACAAGTGTGTGTAATGTTAGGAAAATGAACCAATTTTACTCCATACCTCGGTAATGCAGTCATCAATTCTCTCTTGGTGCTGAAGTTGTTTTAGGATTCACTTTTGACAGATGCTTTTTAATAGGTACATAATTTGTAGCAGTTGTGGATATAACCTTGGAAACATGAGCTGTGGTGTAATCCACGTGCCCTTGCTAGTAGAATTGCAACAGAATTTTAGGAGTTGTGGATTGTCCCATTCAGATCAGACAGAAACACATTAATTTATTTGAACTCTAGTATTGATGTCTTGCCAACAAGGTACTGCAGAATTTACAATTTTACCTTCATTTTTTTTCTTTTGTTTTGCTTTCCCTCTGCCTTTGCCCTCCCCTCTGCCTCCGCTCCGTTTTAATTGTTGAGACTTGACTGACAGTATGCACAATGTGCACCTCTACAGTGACACTACAGCTAGCTGGCAGGGAGCAGGCCCATTTTATGGTGATCTTCTTTCCTTTGTTTGCTGTTACTAAAAAGACCTCTGGGAACCCTCTAGGTGGTATTAGGTGCCACAACAATATTAAATATTTTTTTCCTTGCTGACCATTTTACATCTTTGTCTGTGACTGGTTTCTGCCTTTTCTAGGGTTTGATAGTTTTGGGTCTGCCATTCCCTTCTACTTTCAGGTTTCTCTCAAGCAGTGAGGGAGGCTCTTATTTACAGTTTTACACACCAGCAAGCACACATATCCTTTTGTGTCAGCTTCCTGGGTTTTTTGGTGGTGACTGCATTTTGAGAAGAATATACAAGTTACTTCATACTCTAAGGTCTCATACCACGATAACAGAACCACATGAGCACATACTACCTTTCAGGTAGTTATAGCATCCTTACTGACAAACCGATGATGTACAGGTTAGATGTGTGGACTGTGAGACTGTCAGCTTAGAGCATTTTCAGGTTTGAAGGGTTGTGGTTAGCAGCACAAGGTCCAGCTGGAGGCCAGTCACTAGAGGTGCATCACAGGGTGTGGTACTGAGACTGGTACTCTCATGCTTAATTTAAGGATCTGGGTGATAGAGCAAGAGGGTGCCTTCAGTAGATGCCCAGAAGATAATAAAAAACCTGAGTGGTGGATACAGCATCATGTTCTGGCTGACCCTACTTGAACAGGGAGTTTGGACTAGACCAAAGTATCTTCTCACGTCAACAATTCAGTGATTCTGTCCTCTGCTCATTGCTAGAACTCAGGTTCTGGTTGTGTTCCCTGGTCTGGCACTGTGGCAGTCTAGCAGTTAGATGAGGCAAATGTGTTCCACAGAATCTCAGCATGGAAGTTTTATGCATAGGTAGAAATAATACAGGCTGTATCATTGCTCTTCTCACCCAAGAGGCAAAAAATATAATTATTAACAAGAAGCTTCTGTAACTATTTCCTTTGCCTAGGAGACCTGGTCCTATTTTATGAAAGGTAGATGATAGTATTGCTGTGCCTTCTGCTGTCTTTAAAGTGAAAATGCTAGATTACAGAGGCAGATGTGCAGAGGCACTGTAAGTAGATGGAATAGGAAGTGCTGGTCAAATTTTATAAGGGTTATGTCACATTGTCACTTGCAGCACCTGTGTGTCAAGTAGCAGATTAGTACTCTGGATGTTTAAACCCAATTTTGTATTGTTTCCAAACCTAAGTAATTGAATTAAATGTTTACAATAAATCTTGTCTGGTGGTGTGTGTGCAGTGTTCAACTGTCATGGTATTGAGCCATGGTGTGGTGCAGATGCTCAGACTTTCAGGAAGGCACAGAAATGCAATAAAAATGAAGGAATGAGTTCCGAATTTTTTGTTAGGGCTGGAAATTTGCTGTATACAGACAAGTAGCTGTTAGAATTGTGTGTGAAGACCAGCAAAGCTCAAGGCAAATATGAATATGTAGATAAAACCTCTTGAGCTTGTTGAGAAAGAATAGTCATTTCGGTGTTTGTTAATGTGAATATTTAAGCAGGTTTGTAATAGTTTGGACCTAATAATAGAATAGCTGTACATACATGCTTTTTACATAACTTGTTGTGGTAAGTATGATGATGATGAAACTGGAAAGATAAGGAACTTATATGGGTATAAATGACAGACTGTACCAGTTTATCATTCACTTTCACGTTTAATGTGAATCTTTATTTTAATGTATTGCAACGGCTTCTTCAGTTTGTGCTGGATTTTTGGAAAAAGTGTCTTACTAAAGCATAAACCAACTTGCTGTGGGATTTGTGATCTGTTTTATAAATGCATCATGATTTGTATATACTGTCAAGAATCAATGTAAACTTGTGTTTTGGATGTAGTGTAGAAAACTGTTAAAAGCATGAGTGGGAATATCTGCATGTCACTAGTTCTGTTTTTCACTTCACTCTATCATCAAAATAGCCAATGGCATGGCTGAAATTATTTCTACCTTACTTCTAGGGATCAGATGATTGCCTTGTAAAAATCTGGGCAACTGATGATGGAAGGTTGTTGGCTACCCTGAGAGGGCATGCAGCTGAAATATCTGATATGGCAGTAAACTATGAAAACACCATGATAGCTGCTGGAAGCTGTGATAAAATGATCCGAGTTTGGTGCCTTCGAACTTGTGCACCCTTAGCAGTCCTGCAGGGCCACAGTGCATCTATAACGTCATTGCAGGTAGGTTTTTACTTTGCAAAAATGAGTCATGAGAGCATTCAGTGTCATAAAAATGCATGCCTGGCAACTAAGCTTGAAGTGAGAAGGAATTTTCATGGTCTGCATTGTGAAAAAACATGTTTATTGTCAAAATGCCTGACCTTTGAAGAATCCCAGACGTAATCCTTGTTCAAAAGAATTGAATGACACATGCGAGCAGTTCTGTTTTGAAGTACCATTCCTTTGCAGGCTGTGATTTTGAGCACAGGTGCATTGAGTAAAAACTGCAGTCACTAGGAGTACTTTGGTTTGTTTTTGTTTAGAACTTCATGATATTGTGCAACTTTGGTGGTGGGAGGAGGGAGGAGGAACCTGGAGTGCACTTTGGAAAGTAACCCAAAAGGGTTGTTATGGAAGGAGTGATGGAGCAGTGTTTTTTTTATTTTGATATTCATTCCAATTTATATTCATTCCAATTTATTTCCCATAACTATGGTTTGATACTTGATTTTTTTTTTTCCTTTTTTTTTTTAAATTTTTTTTTATTTTTTTTAACTTGGTGAGATGAATTGTGGAACTTCTTAGTATATCTGGAACAGATTAACAGGAGAACTTTTCTTTTTTTCTTCCCCCCTTTCCCAGTTCTCTCCACTATGCAGTGGCTCAAAGAGATATTTATCTTCAACCGGGGCAGATGGAACGATATGCTTTTGGCTGTGGGATGCTGGCACCCTTAAAATAAAGTTAGTTGCTATTTTATTTATTGCTATCTCTCTTTATGTAATTAAGAATGATGTACAAATATGGAGAAAAATTTGGCTAGACCAAGCTTGTCACTGATTTTCATTATGTGATTGTTGGGTATGATCTATTTCTGATGTAGCTATAGCTTGCCTGTCTCTTGTATATATGTTAATTTAGAAAATGAGTCTACTGTTGGGATTTTTTGTTTAATATGTCAAAAGTTGGCACTCCATTATTCTGATGTAATTTCAATTTCAAATTAAATTAAAATTATGTTGATAAAATTATTGCAATTTAGATTGCAAAATCCACTTTTAAAGGAGACAGTAATGTCCTAGTATAAATCAGGATAGGATTTTTTTGATGTTTGTTCTTTCTATATTATCTTTTCATAGTTGCTCTTGGCTGTAACATGGCAGAAGGTAGAATTCGTGGACAACCAAGTGTTGATAGCTGAAATTGTGCCTAAAGTTTATGCCTTCAAAGATACTAAAAATGTTGTCAGGACTTTCATAAATAGTTTTAAAAAATCAACTTGCTCAGCAGCTTTTAAATGCTTTCTGCCCTTTATTTTCCTTTATTACTGAAACCCATAGCTTAAAATTGGGAGTGGTTGTTTTAGTATGATAGGATGTGTTCTTACAGATATATACTCCTGGAAGGTAAGTTCAATTTCCTTGTAGTTTTGCTAATTGCTGCTAATTTGGTAATTTTCTTCCAGTGTGCTGAGGTTATGCAGAGCTTGCAGGCATGCTTGCATAGGTACTTCTCTAGTTGTTTGGACCTTAACTATTTTGATGTTCTCTGGATGCTTTTTCTCTTTTGGTACTGTAAATGAAGCTGCGTGTCAGGCTGTTACTCCTCTGCTGACTAGTGCATGCTGTAATCAAATTAGGACTCCCCTTTCTACTGAGGGCAGGAGGTGATAGCTTACATGCTTATTTTTGTGTGAAGAAAAGGAGTTGCCACCACATTGTTTTCTTAAGGCATTCTAAATCTAAGCTCTTGTTGACAAGATGAAATCTTAGTCTCTGATGGGTAAACCTTTTGACCCACATGTGTTTTTCTTTTATCTTTCTCTTTTGTTTCTTTTCTTCTCCTTTTCCTAAATAAAGTTTTAGACTGCGGAATTGATTTTTGTATCTAATTCTGTCAGTATTAGTATTCACTAATAGAAAATAGTGAATCCTAATAGTGACAGAATTAGATTCAAAAATAGCGAATCCTTGAGAGTCAGGTAGGTTATAATATATAAGCTAGGAGATGAATGTTTAGAAATGATGAAAGTTGGAATGAATTGTGAAATTGGATGGGATTTGTCTTGAGATAAAATTTAGAGAGGGAGAAAATTGGTACCATTTGTGGTAACTCCTTTCCATGGTGATCTATAATTGTAGAAGAAAAAAATTTAGTGAGATGTGCTCAACAAATATTAAAAGAATAAAAGATATTTGAGGAATGCTTTCATGTAGAAGTAATTTCAAGAGGTGTGATTAGACGGGGATATAGAGAAAACAAATCAGCTGTCATGTGCAGCACAGCAAGGAAGTGGTTTGGTAAACTAAGTCATGCCAGTGACTCATGTTGCTTAACAACAGAGTGCAGATTAAATTTTGAGACTGGAATTTTTCTACTGCCCTTACCTTCTGTTTTGGAAATGCTTTTTATGTTGGGTTTCAGAAGAGAGAGGAAGCCATTAAGTATTTCTTCAGTCTGGAAAAAAACTAATACATGAAGATGAGTCATGTACAGTCATGAGTGTTTTGAAGAGGGAATATAATGAGGAATTGCTTGTGGACCCTTATGGTACTAGTAGGTATCAAATCAAAGTATCAGTTTTCAAATTGGAAGAAGATGGTCGTTTACAAAACATACAACTGAGTTACAAAACTCCTTGCCACAGGGTATTATGCACTATATGAAGATATTAAAAGACATCCCTGTGTGCTTTTTCTTCTTTTAGGTCTTTGTTTAAGCTTAATGGACCTGTAACGTATTTGAAGTAATTGATGGTTTTAAATTCAAATTAAAACTTGATAAAAATGTCTAAGTAAGAAACAGGTCTGTCTTTTGGGACTGGAATATAACTGTATGCCACTTGTGATATCAAAACAGTTGGACACACAGCCAAGTTTTAATTTCCTGAATTGTAGACTATACTAGTTCAGAGAACTTGTTAGTTATGGAAGGTTTTACTCCATGTGCTAAGTTATAAACTTTGCTAATTGTGCTTATTGTGATTATTCTGGTAAACCAAAATATTGGCAAACTTGCAATCCAGTGTGGTTTTCCACAAGAAAATTCCATTGCATGGCCAATGCAGCTCAGCAATGGGTGTATATTGTCATAGCAGTTTTCATTGAGGTGACTGCACTTCTTACACACTTAGATGTGGTTCCGGAGCTGCAGAAGTGTGGCAGGTTCCCTTCACATCTGTTCAGTTATGTGCTGAGGGAAAACAAGTACTAGCAGTGTAAGAGCATCTAGGGGAAGAAAGATGTCTGTTAATTTTTGTCATAAGGTGTCCTTTGAAGTTATATTTAAAAAATATGATGTGTAGGCCATCTGGAAGAGAGTATTGCTAGTGAGGTGGGAAGTTTATCCTTCCATTTATCTGTGTAGTAAAAAATACAGGTTTCTTTCTGTTCAGTATTTCTAAAGAGAAGGAATGCTGACAGGGACAATAAGATCTCTTACATGGTTGTTCAGCCTCTGAGCTTGCTGCCCTGTATCTTGGTTCTAGTACAACTCCCACCCCAGGAAGGAGAAATTTCAGCTTTCAAGGAAGACCAAGAGTTCTGAGTAGTTCAGTTGAAAGATGCTGTAACATGCTAAAGTTAGAACTTGATTTCATGTTCCTCCTGAGCTTGACTGCAGCCTGCTCAACAAGAATTCAATTTCTATCAGTGATGAAGGTGTGTTACTAAATTATCCAATGCTTCAAATGGGGATGTGCGGTGAAGTCTTGAAATTTTAGCTACTCAAAAGAGAAAGAAAATCTATATATCCCACCTCTAATTTTGTACTCAACACTACTCCAATCACCTGGTAGTGGGCAGCCTCATGATGATCACGTGGTTGATTGTAATTTCAAGATGATTATGCCATTAGTACTTTGCTGAACTTTTTCATGGAATGCAAGAAATGCAGAGTTGGTATTGTGTTCAGTGTGCTCTCAAAAATAATCAGTTTTGTTCTTAACTACACTGAGTTGTATTTTCTGTGTTTTTTTTTTTTTTAATCTCTGCAAATGTTTAGTTTGTTTCATTTTCAGATTGGCCAAAGCTGAGTTAAAAGATTTTTGCAACAACTCTGCTGCAGTTAATATTATTTAATTAATAGTATGTCTGAAATTAGGGGCTTCCCATGTTGTCTCCTATTTTTTGATAACCTTGTTAATTGAGGCATGTTCTGTGTTTGGGTCAGCCATATGGCCCAGTCTGGGGATGTTGGTGACAGCTCTGTTTGGATGAACTGCAAAGGGACACATTACAATAGATTTAGTGTCACAGAATGAAAAAGACATTGGTACAACCAACCACAGAATTCTCAGGTTGTTCAAAGGAAAATGAGCAATCTTGTTCACATAGTTCTGTGACTAGTGTGGATGCATGCTTTTTAGTTTTATGGGATACCTGTGTGCTCCTCTTCTTTCCTTGAAGAGATTTATGACCAGGAAGCTACTGGGTATGTCTAAAAGCAGTAACATTCCAGGTAGATTACAGTACAGTAATTTCACGACTATAAGGCGCACCCTTTTGACTACAACTTTCCCCCAAACCCGGAAGTGCGCCTTATAGTCCGGTGCG
>PYHW01010334.1:11998009-12033129 GCA_013186435.1 Turdus rufiventris
GTTTCCAAACAGAGGAAGACTGGTTGTTGCTGCAGGCAAGGAATTCACAGAATGTAGCCCAAACAAGATGGGAAAACAATTGAAAATTTAGGCCATTGAGTCTTACCCTGGATTTAGTCATCTTTTACTGTTCTAGGTGGTGATGGTAAACACAGGAGTTGGGTCCTAAATCAGCTTACAGTAGGAAGGAGTGAGAAAATTTGCCTTATCAGAAATTGAAGAATCATGTGCTTCATTCAAGTTTAAGGGACAATTATTACAACTGGTCAGTGCATCACAGTTAAATTAGTTGCACTGTGAAATACTTGCCTATGTATCTTTTCTGAGGAAGACAGTGAGTTTTCATTTTTCTTCTGCCACCTTGCATCACAAGTTTCCAGTGTTAGCCTGTTACTGACAGACCATATGAACAAGGCAGCAGAACCGTCTCACAGATTTGAGTAGAGGAGCTTAGTGTACTGCTTTTCTTATCTATTTATTCTCCCATAATTTTAAAAAGAAGGAAATAAACCTCAGGAAAAACACATACTGATTTTGACATTCCTGTTTTGGACAAGACACTGTTTTTTCAATTATCATCAATGTGATGTCATACTTCCCATTTGCTTTCTTAACTTGATGTTAAAGGGGCTGGTCATAGATCAGAACTCAGATATGCTGAGCCTTTTTCATTAACTCGTGAGCAAAGACTTAAGTTAGAGAGGTTATATCACACATCTGTTTTCTGTGAAGAAGTCCTGCTTTAGGTACTAAATGGCCAGAGTTAGGCTAGTCTTCAGATTGGATTAAAAAACTAATAAAATATTTAATAAATGCATTGCAAATATAGGTAAAGTGAAACACTATCCTGGAGAGAAGCAGCTTTTGTCCCCTTTCCACGCTTCACAAAAATACTGATTGCCCGACTCATTTTGCAATCTGCTTTTTTGTAGAAGAGTGCCGGAATCTTGTCTCCTAATGCCTGAAATACATTGGAGAGACATAAGTTTGAGAATTTAAATTGGTTATCCAAACTAGAATGGAAGTGCATACTTGCTCTATTTTGCAGCTGTCCGAACTCCAAAGGCGGAGTTCACAAACAACAGTAGAAAAAAAACCCAGCTTATTTATATCTATTTACATTTGTTCCAAATCATGTAAAATGCATATTGAATTGTCTGATAGTTCTTATTAGTTTCTCAGTTAAGGAGCATTTCAACTGTTTTGTAAAAAAAAATCTTTGTTTTGTTTAGTGTATCTTGTGAAGTTTTCTTGTCACAAATCTGCAGGGAGTTACCTTAAAACTCCTGCAGGAAAGGTCACAGAAACAGCCTATATGGGATGGATAATTTGGAGAAAGATTTCCGTACTGGTATTGCTGAAGTTTATTACAGTAATTTCACGATTATAAGATGCCCCTGATTATAAACCGCACCTCCAGGTGTCGGCAACTGTCTTGGGTTACAATACAGGGTGTGATAAAAGGTATCTATTCTATCATCATCTGTTGAGGGTTTACATTTCAAAATTATAATAATTTGGAGGGAGGGGGTTTACATTCTCCATGTCAAAGAGGAGCTTCTGTCTTTCTTAGCAGACACCTGTCCTCCAAACTAAAACAGTAACTTTTCATTCTTTGTCCTTGTATAAGCCGCACCTGATTATAAGCCGCACTTCTGGGTTCGGACCAAAATTTTAGTCAAAATGGTGCAGCTTATAATCGTGAAATTACTTTGTTTTATGCATAAGCATCATCAAGGTTTAATGCTTATTAATTTCTTTGAGATAGCAATAACTGATTGATGGAGAAAGATCTCTTGAGCATCTGTCTTCAGGTGAAATGAATTATACAGGCCATTTTGCTTTTAAAAGAGAACATTTTGGATGAGTTCTGAATATTCATTCTTTTATGTTGGAGCAAATCTTTAGTGATGACACTTGTGGGTGTAGTGCTGCTGTTCTCTCCTAAGTTAATTCTTTGATGGAAGATTGCAGATGGCATACTGTGCAAGACCACCTACTGATTTGAGGTTGCTGTAATGCATGAACAGAATTGAAATAATGATTGAAGAACTTGATCTGCTTTGTTTCGGTTTTACACATACTGAAAGTGCTAGATTCCCTGAAGCTTTAGTTTTGCTTGCACATCACATTCTGAAATGCCTAGAGAAAAGTGAGGGCCATAAAGTAAAATCCCTTCTAACCATTGTCCTGACATTTTTGGGTACTGTTTGAAACTAGCCTACAAGTGTAATATATGTAATTTGAAGAAACTCTTATATTGTAATACTGTGAAAAACTCCAGATTTATTTAAATTTCTTTGATATCCTTGCCTATAAAGAGCACCCAGCTCTGTTACTCTCTTGTAAAAGCAGGCATATACCTCAGGAGAAAACCAGTACACCCAACAGTTTAAAACTGAATATCACGGGAAACTGGCTCTGTTCTGCCTTGCTGATAACTTCAGGAGAGTGTTTTGTATAGCAGTATTAGAATGGAATGGGATTTGAGTTATGTTACACCTCTCCTTGATGCATGGATTACTTAGTCCATCTGGATGTCTTAGTTTCCTAAAGATCAGATCATGAAGCATAGTCACACAAAATTGTTTATAAATGGGCAGCCATCTGTTCCTTCATATTTAATTTTATCCTTCTGTCCTTTATTTCTAAGATATTGACTTGGTTTTTGGAACCCTATTAGGAAATTATTTAACTTTTTAATTTTTTTTTTAATTTGTAGTCCAAGGCCAACGAAGTTTACAGAACGTCCTCGGCCTGGAGTTCAAATGATCTGTTCTTCTTTTAGTGCTGGTAAAAGACTTTTTATTCCTCCTCGCCTTGTATTAGTGTAAGAAGTCATTTAAAGTGTAAAATACAGTACAATTACTGTAGCATATTTCTTTTTTAATAAGATGAATTTGAGTTTAAATGGCTGTTAAAAACCCACAAATATTTAAAATATAAATGCAGAATTTATCCATTCATACTTGCTGCTGCAGAAATTCTTAGAAGCAGTTAAACATGAAATGTCTCTTGTGACTGCTTTTCAGAACAGGATAGATATATACTTTTTCTTGGAATAATTAGGAGAGCCAGCTTTATTTGAGGTGTAATATATGGGGATTTGTACAAGAAGGGGCTGATTACAGAGTTCTCGCGGTTTGGGTTTATTGATTCTAGAGCTGGTAACTGAAGAATACTACATAAATAATTGGATGAAGTATCAGAATGTACTGGAGTTTTAGTTGTTTGTTTGTTTGTTTTTTGGTTTTTTTTTTTAAGAGGGAGGCTTCTGAGGGCTTAGTTGCAAGCAAATTACTCTGGTTAGCTAATCTTTCAGATACATCTGCTGATGCATATTTACTGACAGTAAACGTGAGGTAATTCAACTCCAGTTAAACTTTGGAGTTTCTAAATCTTGTTTTGACATAAAGGTCAATTACAGGCATAGTTGAAATGAGATGCAGCTATAAATTTCAGAGAATAAATTGAAGTGTTTGATGTTACATCTCTTTGAAAATACTGTAATAACAGTAGATTGCCCTTTTTTAAAAAAGATTTATCTGTTTGTTTTTCTCAGGTGGAATGTTTTTGGCCACTGGGAGTACAGATCACATCATTAGGGTTTATTTCTTTGGATCAGGTCAGCCAGAGAAGATATCAGAGTTGGAGTTTCATACTGTAAATACATTTTTTAAAATTACATATGTACTTGATTAAAGTAATGATTTGGATAAAAGGGGATAATTTGGAGAAGTTTGATTTCTTTTTTCTTTTTCTGCTCTTTTTTTATGTAGGACAAAGTTGACAGCATTCAGTTTTCCAATAGTAGTAGCAGGTAAGCACACTATTCAGAGCTAGCTTTTTGACCTTGACATTTTAAAATACCAGTTTTTCAGAGGTAGTTATTAAAAAAGAGCTTTATTTTGAGTTTCATCCAGTAAAATCATCTATAACGATTGGAGTCTCACTGTTTCTTTTTAATGGTACTCCTTAGTTTCACGGTTGTTTTCATTGTAATGATTGAGGCATTTCGAATTGGCCAAAATTATGGGTATAAAACTACTTGAAACTTCTTCCTAAGAAATATGTGTTTATATATTTTTGCATATCAAATACATGTACTTTTAGATATATTTTAATGTGTAAACCCTTTTTTCAGTGAAGTGACTGCTGCATACAGAGAAATTATCAAACTAGATCTACCAATGTTTTGTTTAGCTAGCCTAATGCTTTTTTTAATGTTTCACTTTAAGGTCTGGATGTTGGATATGAAGGATGATAAAGAAAACAGTTTGGTTTATTATGAAGCATCTTTCACTTATTTGATGTTCTAATGTACAGTTTTGTCACGATACAAACAGTTGTAGACTAAACTTCACCCACCTCTTTCTCTTCCTCCTACCCCTGAACCTCTAAAAGGGGGAAGAAAAGGGTGGGAGAGAAATTCAGGCTGGGAAACACTTCATATAAATATCATAACACTTAGTAAACAATGCTAACTTATTTGGAATGGTTTTGTTTTAAATCATGTCTGTACTTTTACTGCCAAGGCTCTCCTCTTGACCTAGTGTGATAGGGTCAGTCCCTTGGGACGTTCATTGGCTTGTGGTGTCCCTCTGCCAGTGCAGTGTGTTAACTTAGCAAGGTGCACCAATAGTCATATTTCATTTAACTTGGAAAGGGCTCGGGACTTTGACTTTTTGGAGGCCGTCAATTTTTTTGCTGGTGTTGGAAGTGTTTTTTAACCTCAAACCACTTGTACAGCATTCTATTTGGGCTTCTTGCTCGTATTTTCTGTTTTTGAATTCTAAATTCTGGGACAGTAATTTTCAGGTGTCTTTTCTGTACAGATCTGCTTTTGATCTCTAAGTAACCTTTTCCCCCTTTTGTTAGATTTGTGAGTGGAAGCCGTGATGGAACAGCACGAATCTGGCAATTTAAGCGAAGAGAATGGAAAAGTATTTTGTTAGATATGGCTACTCGCCCAGCAGGGTAAGTGATGTAGAATGTTCTGCTATCACATAGATTCTTGAAGGCCTTTGATATAATTTGCTGACTTAGTAAAAAAAAATTAAAAAGACAGTGAGAGACAAAAAAAAGAGAAGGCTTAAATTATTATTGCTTAAATGCACTGTAGGTTTATCTAGCTCTTGAAATCCAACAAAAATAAATATTTGACTATGTATTCAGGTGTGGAAATTAGCTTGTCCTGATAATAGTGCCAATAGTATTTTGATTAGATTAAAAGAATAAAAGGTAATCAAAACTCATTGAAGGTCAAATTTATATGGTTTTTTACACAGACTTTTATTTCTGGAGCAAGAAAACCAGGGCAGAGCTCTTCTTTAGACTGCTTGCAGTCTAGTAATATTTACAGATATTGTGGAATGTGCATACCCAGAAAAGCAGTATTGGGTCCTTTTCATACAACGTGCCAGAGCAAAGGAATTCCTGGCTCCGTAATGGTTTCTTATTTGTTAAAACAATCGGAGAGTTACAAGGGTTTGTAGGAATGGGAAACTTCTGTACACTGGAACAAGCAACAAGAGTCTTGAAGATGGAAATGACTTAATAGGAATTGTGGTTTTTGCCTTTTTATTTTGGCATGAAGATGTTTTCCAGTTGACATAAATTAAAAAGATTTATGATAGGTTTAAGGGATAAACCTTTTTCCTCTTACTGTTCATACTTAATGCTTTGTAGGATATTTAGTAAAAAAAAAAAAAAAAAAAGATAATGGTTTCAGGGGTATTCTGTGGAAAGATATATAGAAGACCAAGAGAGGGATGGAGGAGAAGGCTAAATACGGTGTAATTTAATTAGATGTTTAGATCAGACATTATCTTGTCAATTATGGACAGATACAACAAAACATAGGCATCAAACTGTTGGATAAGAGTATATAAAGCACTAGTTCTTTCATAACACACTGAGTTACTCTCAATAAAAATTCTCAATTTTAACTGGTACTGGGCAAAAGAGGAATGGATTCTTCATTGTGGTCATAAATGCTGAATTTATCTTGAGAAACTGAAATGCTCATTTTAGTAAAACACGTATAACAAAATTCTATTTTATCTTTGTGATGAGAGGAATAAGTGCAGTTACAAATTTGATCTTTTCTGCACAAAAGCAGAATCTTTTTTCAAATAAAATGAAATAGCTGCACTGGAAGGAAAGAGTGAATTCAGCTTATAAAGCCTCCTGGGTTCTGCATTGAATCTAGAAGGGAATTTGGCTATAACTACATTTTCTATTATTGAGTTCCACAATACATACTATTGTGCAATGTGTTGTTGTGCTTACTATATGGAAGATTCTGTATTTTGTCTCCCTGCTTAGTGGTAACATGCTATTCTGTTTGGTTGATGTTTTCATAGAGGTAGATGTGCTAGAGAATTCAGGGGTGATTAGTCTTTAAATCACACTGCCAAAAATGTAATTTTTGAGTATTCTGATAGATTATATTATAGATTGCTGCTGTTTGGGTTTCATGCAAGATTAAGTGCCATTATTACCAATAGTAAAGTGATGCCAGTGTAGTGGTGTAGTACTTAATATTGCCTGAGAATTTAGGTACAGTAATTTCATGACTATAAGGCACACCCTTTTGACTAAAATTTTCCCCCGAACCCGGAAGTGCGCCTTAGAGTCCAGTGCGCCATATACGTGCGCAAAGTTCGGAAATTATCCAACCTGGAAGTGTGAGCCCGCAGCAGCCCTGAACCGAGCTGAGCCCGCCCGGCGGCAGCGGGGCAGCGCCGTGTCGGGGCGAGCCTGATGGTGGCCCAGGCGCAAGGGGAAAGGTGGCGACTGTGGCGGCTGAGCCGCGAGCCAAGCTGTGCCGACCAGTGCCGGGCGGGACTACCATGGCGCGGGGAGGGCACCTGGGGCTGCATTTAAAGGCTACGCCAATCTGTGAAAAATGTTTGCAAATTGAGCACTTGCCAGTAAACCCCACGATTGCGCGATTCCGTTACTAATTTGTTACTTTGTTGCACATGGATCCTCACCGCAAAAAAAAGTGCGCCTTATAGTCTGGTGCGCCTTGTATATGGACAAAGTTCAGAAATTTGCCGACTCCTGGAGGTGTACCTTCTAATCAGGTGCGCCTTATGGTCGTGAAATTACTGTAATTTAAAGGTATAGACTACTTCTCTCCATATTGAGAACTACTTATTATAAATATTGTTTAGGATAATTTACTATTACTTGGTTGATTAATTTGGATTTTTGTTCTTTAGATGTCGCAAAAAATACTGTAGCTATCAATTTAAGTAAGTTAGGTTGTGTATCAGAGGGCATTTTCTGGAAAATCCTTTAGTCATTGTTTAAGTATCTACAATTCTTTCTGATTGTAGGTGCTGCATTATAGAAAACATCTTTAATTTCTCTTTTTTTTTAATAAATATTCTTAAACATACAGCAAAACACAGACGTATTTTCACTTGTTAGTAGTGTTAAACTATTTCGTAAAAGTAGGATTACACTGAATTTTTTTATTTTTTTGTTTTAGACAAAGTTTTCAAGGAGTGGAAGATAAAATCACAAAACTGAAAGTGACCATGGTGGCATGGGACCGCCATGACAACTCTGTTATAACTGCAGTTAATAATATGACTCTGAAAGTCTGGAATTCTTTCACTGGCCAGCTCATTCACATTCTCATGGTAAGGTGTACCATCTTGATTTATCAATTCCAAATGCAAAATTTATTTATACATCATCAACATTCCTCCTAATATGTTTTATCCTGAAAACTGCCTTGACAAATGTTTCCAGCCAATTGAAGTGTAATAGAGATGTCTATCAGCTGCTTGTTAGAATCTTAAAACTTAAAGTTGCAAATAATCGCTGCTGTTCAAGATGTCTGAAGCTAATTTTGGACATTTTGGTGTTTTTTTGTTTTTATTTAAATGGAGCTCTATCTTGAAGGATAGAAGGAAATTACTGGTTTCTTAATCTTTATTTAATATGATGATTTGAAATACTAATAATGGGTAAATTTGTCCTCTTTAGCCACAGACACTTCTGCAATTTAATAATTCCATGAGTACAAAAAAAATCAGTCTTCTAACGAAAATAAACCAACAGTTTTGCTAATGTTTGATACTTCTTTTGTAATTGAGAAAATGGTTAACTCTAGGTAACTAGATACTCTGATTAGAGATGCAAATACTTAATGCAAATCTCTAAAATATTAATTTTGAATATGTTCTCTAACTTGAAGTTATACATTTCATTCTTTATGGGTTTGAATTTAATTTCTAACTCATGTTCTGCTGAAAAAAATGGAAATCTGTGGAATATTAAGACCTCTAGATACATACCAACTGTTGCAGACACCAATCTCTTAAAAATCCTTGTACTTGTGAAGGTAACATACTTGGCATACTACTTAGTAAGGTAAAATTGCAACTGAAAAGAAAAGAGTGTAACCCACTGCTACCAAAAATAAAAAAGTGTAGTTAAAGTAGTTTTTTTGCTGGGCATTTTCATAGTTTAATGTGGCAGCTGCTAGTGTTACCATGTTGAGTCCTTGGGTAAGTAATTGAGACAGTACTCTCCTTTATTCTGCTGTGCCTTTATTTTCAGGGACACGAAGATGAAGTGTTTGTGCTTGAACCTCATCCGTTTGATCCAAGAGTTCTCTTCTCTGCTGGACATGATGGAAATGTCATAGTTTGGGATTTGGCAAGAGGGGTCAAAATCCGGTCTTACTTCAACATGGTAATTATTGTGCTTTATCCACATATGCCAAAGCAATCATTTAAACCTTCTGCTTTTAGAACATTCTTATGTAGGCCATCTTGAAGTATGATTTAGGTATAGAGCAAGATCCTGCACCTGGTGAAGTCACGAGAAATTCCTTTTCAGTTCAATGGGGCAAAGAGTAATCTGGAAAATGTTAGAAGTTGTTTCTTTGACTGTATTTCATAGTGTTTTGTTTCTATATGCTTGAGCAACACAAAATTGGAGTGTTGTCAGAGATCATGTATGAATTCATACATTGTCAGAGAACATGTGTAAGAGATGGAGTGACCAAGACCCTCCTTTCGTGCTCTTTTTCCTGCCTGGGGAGCCAAGGTGGAATTTGGTTTATTTTTGTATTACTAATTCTTAATCTGGCTAAAGCTGTTTAGGAGTCTCCTGATCTCATACAAAGTTGTTGTATCCTCCCTTTGCCCATTGGATGGAATAGTCTCAGCCTTTCTGTGTAGAACTCCTCCACATGCAGGTTTCAAATTTAGTCTTC
The DNA here is from genome assembly GCA_013186435.1 of Turdus rufiventris. Classification (NCBI taxonomy): domain Eukaryota; kingdom Metazoa; phylum Chordata; class Aves; order Passeriformes; family Turdidae; genus Turdus; species Turdus rufiventris. The sequence goes on from PYHW01010334.1 coordinate 12,007,251, forward strand.
TGTGCTAAACTAATTTTCCTGGAAGATGAATGCAATAGGTATTTTCATCTGTTTCTTGATATTATGTGGGTCTTTGTCCAATTCTTTTTCATCAAAAAGGTGTTGTGCAATTCAGACTTTCTTATGGGCAAAATTACAAAAGCGTTTGAATTATTTGGAATCCTTGAGAGTAGGCAAACGGGCTTCAGCTGTAGTGGAATGGCAGTCTTGGAGACCAGCATAAAGAAGATTGTCCGAAGAAGAGACCTACCACAGATATGTTTACAAAAAGATAAAGGGCATTCAGAAATGAACTCATGCCAGGAAGGTCACTGAAGCTAAAGAAAGGTTTTAAGATGTGCAATGGAGTTCATAAGGTCTTTGAGAAAATTCAGCCAATCTTAATCGGAAAGAGTGCAACCTACATTCCTTCAGCAGTAACCTGGGTTGAGTAGTGTTGTCTCTGAGGTGATTTCTGTGAGCTTATGAACGTTCTAAGACAATCATATTGGAATTGTGAGCACATGTCTTCATTATTTGGTGCTATTCAACATTGCCAGTTGAGGTGTATGTTCTCATTGCATGGTTAGCTTGAATTTCCAGTTCTACCTACAAAGGATGTATGATGGTTTTCATGGAGTTTAGGTCAGAGGAGTCTGAGCTTATCTGCTCTTTTTAAACCGAGTCCATTTAAGAGCTATCAGAATCTAAATTACAGGTGCCTGTGATATTAGGCAGCCCCCAAAAGACTGAAATATTTATTTGAAGAATGCCGTGCAACATAAACACCTAGAAAAGGTAGTAGTCACATACATTTTAAGATCTTTGGAGTCAGAAATTTGTAGACAATTGGAAGATCTCAGCTAGTAATCTGTGCTTTATGCTAGAAACTAATATGACCAAGTCTGCCTGCTGTATAAGGTGAGGGGAATTGTAAATCTGGCAGTCAGTTCGTCTCAAATCAAGGAATTAAACTGTATGAGCCAGCTATACAAGAGAGTATGGACTGAATATTTCACTAACCAGTCTTCTGTGTTTGAAGATTCAAAAGACATGGGTGGAAATTAGAGGTTTTCTTAGTGATGAATGGTAGACATTGCAGCTCTGCAGAGGTGACTACACAAAGTGTTCTGGATTGCTACAGGAGGGCATGAATTCATAGAGCTGCCAGTTGTCTCTGTTTCCTGGGTGGCAAATCAAATTGCAAATGTCTGTTTTACAGTTCAAGAATCTCTCTTTATCATTGCCTGGTCTGTGGTACCAGAAGCAGCACTTGGTGATTTTCTCATAAGAATTGTTCCTTGAAAAGTGTTGCAGAACCTGGGAGAGTTGGTTGAATTAGCAAAATCATAGATGATTGTTGGTTTAATGTTAGTCCAGTCAGGTATTTCTATCCTAGATGGATTACTCTGTACATCTCAAGCCTTGTGACAAATCCGTAAAGTAGACTTGGGTATTTGGAAATGACTTTCCACCCTGCCCCAAATGCCTTCATTGTCAACATGAAAAAGAACCACAACAACCCAACAAACAAACCAGCACCACCTCCAAAAAAAAACCAAAAAGAAAACAAAACACTAAGGGATGCAAGCAGTGTCAGTCTTAATTCTTTTATCCAGTCAGTGAATATGAAATTACAAAGAAAATCGTAGTAACCAAATACTCTGTTTGTTTTGGATTTAACAAAAACTTTGATTCCTCCATTTATTTGTTCCTTGCTGGTTGCAATTAGGTCTCACTAGGTGACTTGTGGTCCTACAGAATGTCCTTTCCCAAGTTTTTAATCTGAAGGTTTGTTATTAAATCAATTGTCATAATTGTGGTTAATTTCAAGCATCCTTTGGTCTGTTTGAAGCATCTTTGGTCTGTTTGCCAGATTTTGGTCCTTATCATTAATAGCAATCTCAGTCCCATAAATGACTGTCACATGGGGTACTCTCAGTAAGTATATATGCTTTATATATTTCATGTTTTCACCTGCAGTCTTCATTTCATTTGGTTTAGTTGTGTAAGTATTGCTTAACTTGGTGTTGGAGTCCATGGACATTCAGAACTGGTTTAATTCAGTGACTTGAGTCACCCTCACTCAGGGAGTATATTCAGTGTCAGAGAGTGCAACTTGCCGTAGAAGAATGTGAGGTTAAAGGATTTTAGGCAATTTTGATATTCAGCAAGATGATGAGATGGTTTTAAATTGCGTGTGTAAATACAGGTGTTTGGTTTTTGTCCTATGTCATATTCACACCAGTCCTGACCTAAGATAGCTGCTAATGGAGAATGTGTTCTTGGTGCAATATTAGGGCAGTGTTGTCTGCTGTATTTCCCAAGTAAAAAGAAGCATTCTGAAGAAACAGGGTAATAATTCTTAAGTGGTTCCTTTAGCCAACTGTTTCAGAATTTATGTATTTCACAAAAAGAGTGCTGTTGCTACAGAAGAATTGCATGGACTCTTGTAAATGTTTAAATTGTAGTTCATTTTGCTGAAGAGTGTATGAGCTGTTGGTGTCTTTGGTGGATGATCCAGGGGAAAAATACATTGAATGGTGGGGAGTCTGGTGAAAGCAGCTGGACGATAACATACATAAAAATGTATTTGAAATGCAGTCCCTTACTCAAAGCTGCAATGAGGCATCTGGATCCCTTGAATGGTAACGCACGTTTCCAACAGCTGAGTGAGGTCCTTGCTTTCTTAAAGGAGCCTACAGGAGCACGTGGTACTCATTTTTTGGGATTACCTTAGCTGTTAGAGTTAGGAAATGGAAGACCTAGGTTCTGTTATATCCTCAGTAGTAAAGCACTCAATTCAACATCTGCTGTTTACTCAGGAGAGCATCTTGACTATAAATGCCCTAGACAGTTCTTCCCAGTTTTCCCAAGTTGTGCCACTACAGAGAGAAGTGAATCTGTAGCCTGTTGATTAGACGCTGGCTAGTTTTCTTGGGTATACAAGTCATGTTCTAGGTAAATGAGATAATGGTAGAAATTCTTTACCTTCAGGCAAGCTTTTGTATTTGCGGGATTCTTGTTCCATTAGGTCATAAAATATTACACTCCTTTTTTCCTGTCATATAATTTGTTTTCTTTCAGGTGTTCCCACTAAATTACTTCCTAGTAGATCTGACGCTGTTGGTTTGTTAGGAATGCCAGGGTTGGTGCTTGGATGGTATGTGCTGCAGCTTAGCCCCTAGGCTTTAGACAGAAGTTTCTCAATGCTGAGAACTTATGAAGGCAAAAAAACTACACGGACATATTTCAGATCTAAATGGAGATATCTGCTAATGTTAGGTGGATGCATGGGTCTTTGGTTTGGTGATTGGGTTTTTGTTGGTATTATAATTTAGACATTAAGTATTGATGTTCCTTGAGTTGTGAACCTAAATAGGTTTGTGGTGTTACGGTGCTGCCCTCGATTATCAGTTTTTCGATTTAGGCAGTTTCACTTTAGCACACTTTCCTCTAAGCAGTACCTCTTGGGGCTGGGCTCTGCTGCTTCACACTGCTTGAAAAAAGCATTTTGTCTGGGGCCTTGGAGTTTAGCTTTCTCCTGTGATAAAGCTGATAGTCCTTGTCCCATGAGTGGGCCGCCCTGGAAAAGAATATTGAAAGAAGCTTGCTAAAAGATTTTAGGATATGAACAAGCCTGTAGTTCTGTGGTTTGTTTTTTTTTTTTTTTGGGTTTTTGTTTGTTTGTTTGTTTTGGTTTGGTTTTTTTTATTTGTTTGTTTGTGGGTTTTTTGTTTTTTTTTGGTTTTTTTGTTTGCTTGCTTGCTTGGGGTATTTTTTGTTTATTTTATTTTTTTTTAGATTTTATTTTTAATAATTTGGTTTATAGCATAGATTTATGAACAGTTGCAGGAACATATGGTGACTCCTGTTACTTTAAAGTATGTTTTTGAAGGTATGAAGACTGTACTACATTAGCAAGAATGAAAGATTAGGGGAGAGCAGGCATTTTAAAAATTTTTGTCACTAAAGAATATTTGAATTCTTACTGTGCCTTTGAATGCCATTACCTTGCCTGAATCTGATACCTGACTACGCAGATTCTGAAAGTAGGCATTGCAATTACTGAAACAGGATGCCTATGTTTTGATAAAGATGAGCCTTATGATGTTTAAGAAGATTTTGTGTAATGTAGAAATTAATCAAGTTAGAAATATTGAAGCCTTTAAAGAAACAAAAATTCCACTGGACAACAGATTTAAAAAAAATACCCAGAGAGAGGCAATAACAAAAGATCTTTCATGACTAGGTGTTGTTCTTCTGTCTTTCTTGATTGACTCATTGTAAGTTATTTATTTGAGAAGTCAGGCTGAGCTGTAGCCAGCAGTCAGCCTTTTTATGTCTGACATAATCTGTGTGCCTTGGGTGGCTCCTGTGTGCTTGACAGCCTGTCAAGGTCAGCCTTTTGCTTATTTGTAATCTTAATGTGTTACCAGTTGTGAAGTGTTCGTGTGGACTGATTCTTGTGACATTACCTTAGTGCTAAGAGAGTCTTTCTGAGCACTGCTGTGTGTTAGGGTGTCCTTAACATGCTCTGAGTGGTAGTTCCGGAACTCATGGCTAAGATGGCCTTAGTTCTTCCATTATATTGTGAGGAATGCTTTGAAATACTGATACGAAAAGAATTTTTTTTACAATTTGGTATTAAATTCACAGGTCTGAGTACTTCAAAATCCTCCTACCTTTCAAGCCACCCTAGCCTTTGGCACTTATACATCACAGTATGTGTATCTCTAACTATTGAGAATTGTATGACAAGTCTTTTTCTGAATGCCAAAACATGTTTTATGAGAGCATATAGAAATACCAAGGGTATGTTTCAGAAATGCATTACAATTTGAACTGTAAACTAGTCATGTGAAGCAACCTTCTGATTCTTTTGGAGAAGGAGGAAGAAAAAGAAAAAATTTTAACTGAACCTGCTCTTTCCCTTTCCCACCTTCTCCTTCCTTTGAAAGGACAAGTAATTCAGTTATATTTGTGAAAGAGGAGCTTTAATCTCCCCCAGAAACACCACTGTTCTCCTCTGTGCAAATGCTTACTCTCCACTTAGTAAATGCTGCTTGCCCTGGAAATCATATTGGTAGTTCAAAAATCGCAGTGTAACTTAGTGCTTGAATTGGTATTTGTCATTCTTATGACCTCTGTCCCACTTTTAAGGAAATGGTGAGGAAAAAGAAATAAAATAAACCTTTAAAACTGCAAGGCCCAAGGGGTAGGCTGACATGCCTGTTGCATCACTACTGGAGAAGATACAGCCACAGTTCCATTTCTTGGGTGTTTTTGAAAGACTCTGATTCTGGAGCTAAGATATGCTCTTTCACTGAGACCTAGAAGGACAACAAAGCCTTTGATAGCTGTAGTTGGTGTAAGGTAGGATGAGGCTTCTTAGGGGGGAAAAAAAAAAATTCATTTTTTTTCTTTTTTTTTTTAACTGGGGCATATTTGGCTCTGAGTTTCTGTATCAAAATCCTAGCTGTTTTCTTTGTTTCTAGGCAGTCTTCTGTTAGAAACTCATGATGAATAATCCCACACTTTCATTTTAAATGCATTAGTTACATTTTATGTAAATGGACATTGTATACAGAACTAGAAAGCTTGTGAATTGTGATTTACATGTGTTCTTTACAATATGGTTTAATTTTCAACAGGTTATGAAACCTAGACCTTAAATATGAACATTTTGTAAAGAAAGTAAGAATTTACACACATAAGTGTTTCTTAAAAAAAAAAAAGATTTAATAACTTATTCAAAGATTTGGTTCACGTGATGAGTATTGTTTCTCCCGTATGTGTCAAAAATCAGATAAAACTGGTACAATGTAAGAAGCTGAATTTAAAAGTGACAGTTTTCTAATAAGTTAAAGTTTTGCAGTTGCACTTTTTATAGAAATTTAGCAGCATTATTTTGTCCAACTCCATTTAAAATTGTCAGCCCAGAGGCAAACTACTTAAAATTTTAGGAAAAATCTGGATTTAACTGCATTACCAAAGATATGTTTCTTTTTTGGATTTTTTTTCTAAATTAAAATCATGACAGCTAAAAAAGAAATTTTAGCTATAGAATTATAAAATATGAACATCTGCTTTCAACTATAGAATTGTAAAATTTCAATGTCTTATCCTGTCTTACCAATTTGACTCATAGCTTGAGTTGGTTTCTCTAATGTAGTCTCAAATATGATGGTTCAGTGCTTGTCATCAGAAAGATGAAATTACTGAGCTGTGGTTAAGAGAGCTGGTCAACATTTCCTAGCAATACATGAAAACCAGGTATTTAGCATAACTGACTTAATGTAATTGTTTTACCACAAATTCAAGAGAAAATACCCCAGAGGGGAAAATTTACCACAGCTTGTTTAGGTGGTTTTCAAACAAACATGCATAATGCCTCTCTCAGCGCTATTTAATTTTTAGAGAAAGGATTATATATTAGTACTTTTAAAATCAATTAATTGTAAATTAAATTTCTAATCTCTATACATCAATGTCAGGTACATGAAGTGAGACAGTTGAGTAAATTAATTTTGCTAGATATTTTTGAAAAACTGTAGTGGTTATGTCTGGTTGTTCCTGAAATACTGTTTGTGAAGAACAAAAGATTTACTTTGCTGGGAGACTTCTGTATGTTTAGTTGAAAAAATAAGACTCCAGCATCTGCTTTCTCATTTAAAGAGTTACAACATTACTATATTTCTAACAACTACTACTGCAAAAGTTAGAAGAAAAGGTGTGTTGAAGAATCTTGGAATGGTGCAGGACCATTCATTAAAACGCTTATTTTTAGCTCTTCTGTAGTAGCTTTCATTTGACTGTGTTCTAATTTACCATGCAGTGAAGAGTGCCTTCATAAGATCAGGATAATATGCTCACAAACTTATTTTTAGATCTCTTGATTTCCTGGCCAATCTTGTAGTTAATACCCAAGCACTTACAACTGTGCTGTAGTAAAGAAAAAATCCTGACTGGTATTGCTCCTTAGTTTTTTTTTCAGGTTGCTTCTTTGTTGAGAAGCCTTGGGCTCAAGAAACAAAAAGTGGATTTGATAAGGTTGTTTTGAAGGTGATCTCTGAAATTCCTTTATTTCATTTGATTGCCTTTGAAAACAATTGGAGCAGTAGAATCAGCAAGCAGACGCTAACCTACCTTGTAAGGTCATGCTCATCTGTTTATGTGATGATTATAGTTGTAGCTCTCTAAATGCTGCTTTTATTTCAAATGATGTAGTAGTGAAACATACTTAGATATGCTGGCATAAAATCAGGAAATGGGGTGATACATAATTCAACAAAGCAATAATTGTATTTAAAACATTAAACTTGTTTTTGAAACTGAAAATGCGTATTACCATGCATCCAGTGAGAAAGCTTTGAAGCAAGTGAGTACATTCATGCTAATTTTGTTTTACATTCAATACGTGAAGTTACCATGGTGAATGTATGCTTTTTCAAAGACTGATACAAGTAAATGTGTGTAAATGCAGATAAATTTTTATATTATATGTTAAATACATATTATATATTAAAAGAAAACCCAAAAAGCAACCAACATAAACACAAAAACCCAAAAAAAAACCTCAACGCTAAAATCTCACGCAGTGATGTTAAGGTTGAAACTTACAGCTACACAGAAATTAAGGAATAAGTTTGCTGAAGATAATGTCCAAGTGTTTTGTCCCCAAGTCTGTAGCTAACTGGTTGTCTGGTGCTATTCCTGGTTCCATGAGTTTCTTTCCAAGTCCTTAATTACTTTTCTAGGATGTATGATAGTTGCATGGCATGGTTCTTTTTTAAGCTTATACATTTTCTCCAATTTTAAACAGTGTATCTTCTTAAAAATTTTAATAGAAACACTTTCTTAGTTTTTGAGAGCTTTGGATATGTGTATATTGATTTTGAGCTATTAGCATAAGCAGTGACAGAAGTCCTCATGTAGAGAACTTGACCATAAAAAGGTCAAGATGAAGCAACCTACAAGAGTTTTCCTGATTTCTACAATGGAAATTGTAGAGGGTATAATTATGATCCTATTAATGGAGAGTCTGCAGTGCAGCTGAAGAATCAGACTGTCTGGATGCAGTGATGTGTTGGTTGTCTCCTTGCCCAGTCTCTCCATTTTACACGTTTTATGTTTTTATATAAATTAGTCATAGACATTAGAAACCCCCATGAAGGTCATAGTAGGAATGTATTTCATAATGGCAATGATGTCTAGTTTTTGTGAATTTGGACATACACATTCCCTGTTAATAACTGTTTGAATGTTTTAGTTCAGTATAATTCTTGTTTTGTTCAGAATTTACTGTCAGTGTTATGGCATTAACTGATTCAGGTCAAAAGGGTTTCTTCCTGCAAGTTGTCAATCAAGCAGAGACTACTGAGTTGCAATTGGATTTTTCTGTGTGCTCTTGCTCCTTCAGAGAGCTGGCTGTTGACTGTCCTTTATTTTTAGCTTTAAGTGGACACTTCATTACAGGCAGTTCCTATGCTATAGCTACTTATGTCTGTGTATCTTAATGTTTTCCTGCCCCATCTTCTGAAGTCTGATCTTCCACTGATCTGTGTAATGTGGTTTCTTATTTTCTAATTCTACTTCTGCTTTCAATGCAAATTGATGAACTCTAAAGCCATAATAGCATATCACTTACAACATTGTTTCCTTTCCTTTAAACAGTAAACCTACCAGGCCTGCCTAGGTCTTTGGTAGCAACTACTTGATTAGTTTTAGGCTAAATGACATACCAAACGATTGGAAGTCCCTGTCAAAATAACAGTGAAAGATCAGGTTCTATGAAGAACATCTCAGCAGAATGCTCTGTGTGGATTTTCTGCCACAAGTTGATTTTTTGGGCTAATATCTGAAAGGCACATCTCTTATTTATATGAACAATGTATTGTAAAACTAGAGATGTGAAAACAGTATTTCTTATGTTGTGGCCTTCGTAAAGTCTTTCAAATTCAGTGGAATGATTTGGGATTGTATTTTTATGCCAGTTTTTAGTTATGTCAAATACAAATGACCTAAGTAAGGTTATGGATGCATTTTTTTGAATCAGTTTGTCTGTAGTCCTATTGAAATGGTTCAAAATTTTTGAGAGGTTCTACTTTGATCAGCACATAAGAGCACATCCTGAGAAACAGATTCTGGAGAATAAAAAAAACAGCATAATGCTCTAATAGTTCAAATAGAAGAAGCCTGTACTGAGTTTGCAGGATGTATATTAAGAAAAATCTTTAGCATCGACAACAAAAAAGCTGTAAATAATTTATATATATATATCCTTCATATAACTTCAGGCATCCAAGGTAGGTGACCTATTAGACCTTTTAACTGATAGATTTATCTTTCAAGACATATGCAGCATTCATAAATGAATAACTTACTTGGCTGGTAGGAAGACAAAAACATTTGTAGTAAATATGTTACTTTGAATTTAATTACTTCTTATCTTGTTCCTACCATTTCATCTCTTGTTACTGCTCTGGAAGCAGTGTAGAAGATCTGCTGTTTTTTTAATTTTTATTTTTATAAACTGTCTTAAAAGTAAGTCTACTTTCCACTCCTCCAAATTAGTAGCAACCTCCTTTGGAAAAATTCTGTAGATATTTTTTGGCTTGGGAAAGCATGCCGGGATTGAAGATTGTTCCTTGAAACAAAGGAGAGCCCAAACCTGCAAAGGAACTTCCAGATGCTTGGAGGCTGATTTGACTTGAACAGTTACAACATAGTTTCATCACTTATAAAAGGAGTTTTAATAACAATTAGTGCTTTTTTGCTAGTTTTAGAAATCTGTTCTAACATACCATTATTGTGATCATTAGAATCTGTATTTCAGTTTTCAAGTTTGAATGTTGCTTGTAACTAATGTTCATTTGTTCCTATGCATGTAAATAGAGAAGTTCTCATCCTCTTTAAGGTCTTTTAGTATAGCAGTTCTCTTCCTGCTAAAGGTCTTTTAGTATAGACATACAAAGTAGTCCTCTTTCCTTAGTATTCATATAAAGAAACTACCTCTTTGGTTTTGAGTTATGATGAGTGGCTCTGTAGCTGTTCCTCTTGGAATATACTTATCTTGAACATTTGAAGCAAAAAATATGTGTACTGCTTTGGAAGATTTTGTTCTTAGCATTGTCTATTCGTCCAGCACATATGCACTTTGTCTTCTGGATGCACTTCTAGTCTGGTTAAAAACTGCAGTTTTCTTTCTGTTGCTGCATTGTATGTGATACATTGCTAAGAATACACAGTGATCTTTTTCCCTGTGTTTGCAGCTAATTGCTTCAGTTCTTAACATGAAGGATGGATTCTACCTCAGGCTAGTAGAGGCTTCAGTTCACTGATTTTTTTCTGATATTTTTATTTTATTTTATTAAACTGTTCTGGTGACTTGTCTTAGAAATGTGGAGTGTTATTTTATGTAGACTGATTTTCATTTTTTTTCTGGCAGTCAATGTGTTAGTTATTTTTAATAATCTTATTAGGTTCATGCTCTGTTGCATTTTGTGCTGTTGGCTTTTAATTGCTTCAGTTGATATCATTTATGCTGTCCCAAATCTGTTCTCAGTGGATGATTCCCTAATGTCCATTTCATCAAAGGGCTCTTATTTTTTCTTTAGTCAATAACAGAAAGGCCTGACTTGAGAAATTTTAGTGATAACATCCTTTTAGCTCTGTATGTCTTTTCAAAATCAGTAACTCTTATGCTTTCTTTATGAAGTTGACTTACTCTACATTTCTCCTATTAATCACAATCATCTGAATAAAGTTTAAATATCATATTATGCCTTTGAAGTCTGGCTAGGTTGAATGAATTGTATTTTCTTGGCATTAAAAAATTAGTTATTTTTCAGAAGAAGGTCTGTTAAATTTCTCTGGTATTCCCTACTCTTTATTAANNNNGTCTGTTAAATTTCTCTGGTATTCCCTACTCTTTATTAATTTTCATCTTATTTGAATTTACTTTCTTTTTCTCCCATATCTTATACTCTTCTTGAAAAGTAGGGTTTAGTTGTTTCATACTATCTATTGATAACAGGTCAAAAAGACTTATTATCACTATGTAGGTGTAATTATTCTGTTTTCATACAACAAATAACTTTTATGCATTTAAGACATTGCTTTGTATACAAGCTTAACAGCTCTATTCTCCCTGATTTTGGGGCAAATGATAAGCTTTTCTCAAAATTGCAAGGAAAAGAGTCTTCCCTTTTTCATTCTCTTATTTCCTCAGCATTCCCCCCTTTGGGATATACCAATGTCTACATGTTTCCTTGTTAGAGAAAATACAGGCAAACTGTACTCTTAATTCTTGTAGCTGAGACTAAAAATGATCTTTACTTGGTCCTCATTGTATAGCATCACTGGTTCTTCCCTGTTTGTAGCTGAAAAATCCTTGCTACTTGCTCTGCTACCAGGAGTGTCTTAACACATTCACTTTTTATAGCCTTATGTTGTGATACAGCCTCTGTTGAAGCCCTGAAACAGCATGCTGAGAGAAACTGGGGACTCTCCATCCCTGAAAGTGTTCAAGGCTGGGTTGGATGGAGCTCTGATTAATCTGGTCTGGAAGGTATCCCTGCCCATAGCAGGGGGTTGGAGCTATATGATCCTAAGGGTCTTTTCCAACCCAAACAACTCTGTGATTCTGTGACAGCTCATAATTAACCAGTGCTTTTTTTGTACATGACCAGTCTCTTCCCTTCATAATTGGTATCCTTATATGCAGCAGGGGAAGGTTCCAGACAGAATAAGCACTTTTTATCTTCTTGGGATACAGTCTTTATGTAGCTCTTGCATCTTTGATTTAAAAGGGATGTAGAGGGGAAGGCAGCTTCCTTCTTGCTGAAATTCTTTAGCCTGCTGAAGTAAACAGCTTCACTGATTTACTACAGCTCCCCTTTTTGCATCTTAACGTTTAGTTTCTGTTTCAAATTACTAACTCCTCTCTGTTAGCTTTATTATGAAAAATTTCTACTGTAAGTTGTTATTTATTAATCCAGAAAAGTTTTATTGAAAAGCAAATTCTACTGGGTAGCACACTCTAGATGACTTTGTTCTTTAATTTAGAATAGCAGTTATATCTTGGAAGGTTATCCTCAGCAGTAGTTTTTGTTCTTATAAGAATCTTTATTTCCAAGTATTTGTATTTCAGACTTGAAGGGTTGTACTGAAAGGTCTTAGAGTTGCCCTTTCCGGAAGCACTTTTTAAAACCAGATTCTGGGCACGATTAGATTAAAACTATTTGCATTGTACTTGTCCCCAAATAGTAGAACACTGTTCTTTTCCTTTACATAAGAAGGTAATGTTTTCCAATTAACTCTCTAATTTCCAGAGGTCCATCTGAACCATTTCTTAATGGAAAGGATTAAAAAATCCATCATCTTAATATTTGGTTTTTTTCCCTGTTTCTCAGTTTTCCTCTCACCATTGTTAGCAAAGAGTCGTTCCCACATGTATTGTTTTCCCTGTTAAACAAAAGGTATTAAAAACTTAGGCTGAACCCTGAAATTCTATTTATGAAGGACTTAACGTTAGGAAGCTTGACACTGATGTTTCCTTTGATGGAGGAAGGGTAAGGGAACAGAAATCTGTTATATCTCTAAAATATTTATTTTCCAATTTTTAACTGTATTTCTGCACAGCTGATTATTGTGGTGAAATTCTGTCTGCTTTCCTCCTGCTTCCCCAAACTGTCTCCCTTTAATACAGTGAGCTTTCTATGTGCAAAAGCAGCACAGAATTGCAACTTTCCTGTGGTAGTTGGATCTCGCTTAGACTAAATTAATTCTGCATTCCCGACTATTGTGATGTCACTTGCTTGAAGTTCTGTTTTTTATTTTTGATCTCTTTCTGTGAGATACTTCTGTTCATTTCTTCTGGAATAATGGGCAAAATAGAACATAAAACTTGCATTGATTTATGTTCCTTTCGCTAGTCCAAAAACTCATTTGACTTTAGGGACATTACCTATAGTAAGAAAGACCTGAAAGCAGTAGATGTAGCGGTCTCTCTCACTGCGGGGATGTGCAGGGGTGTGGATTTGTTGTAAGACTGTGGGGAAAAGCTTTAGAATTCTTGCCTTTGTCTCAGTCTGTAAGAGAGTGAGTACCTACCTCATAGGATTTTTGAGGCTAGATGTGTTTACTTTTTAAAATAATGCTGATGGCCTCTGGAAGGTGCTGCAGATGTGCACAGTGTTACTGTCTGAAGGCTGAATATCGTGTTTTGTTTTGTTTTTTTTTTTTTTCTTTTTTTTTCCCCTTTTCTGGCAATATATAGGCCTACCACAGTTAGGGAAAGAATTTTGTTTGGTGTTTCTTTAAAGAAAATGCAAAAGTGCTTTGCTGGGGAGAATAGAAAGGGGCTTTCTGAAGAGGTGCTGAAGACATGAAAATTCAGAGTGGTGATTGGTCACCTCTGCTTGATTGACAGGTTGCAGGGAAAAACAAAAACCCATTTGTTCTGGCTTAATGGAACTGGAAAACAGAAAATGAGTATCAGGTAAAAATTCCTTTTTTAAAATCTTTGCAGTTCTCCTATAAAAGGTGGAGTTTTTACGCAAATTTATTCCTTCCCCACTCCAATAAATTAGGAGTAGGAACAGGTAGTTGCTAAGCTGTGGAATGTGGGTTGTCTATGTCAGTGCGTTTTCCAGGGGGCAGGTGTTGTGGAAGACCACAGCAGCCACTGCTACTGGGATAGCTTAGCAAGAAGGCAGAGGATGGAAAGGGTGTAGTGACTAAGCCCTGAACTGGGCCCAGCTCTCTGGTTAGGTTCATTAGCAGGACGTTCAAGGGGAAGCTTTTATTTTCACTTCCTATACTTTGCCTGCTTTGTGGATAAAGTCTGTCAGTTTCTACTGCTATCAATTTGGAATCTTTCATGAGCATTATTACAAAATTCACTGGAAAGTGAATAGCTAAAAAAGTAAGCTTTGTTTTAAAGTAACTTCCATCTAGCAGTATACTGTCATACAGATTTTGTAATAAATTTCAATACCAGCACCACAGTTTTGAGAATCATAACTGAAAATTATTAATTTCTGTTAATTATTTTCTATGTTGATGTATTTCAGATTGAAGGACAAGGACATGGTGCAGTTTTTGACTGCAAGTGCTCTCCTGATGGACAGCATTTTGCATGTACTGATTCTCACGGTCACCTTCTGATTTTTGGCTTTGGTTCCAGTAGCAAATATGACAAGGTACAGTGCAAGTTGTAAATCAAAACGTTTGTCTGTATTGAATGCATTTGTGCAAACTTTTCTTCAGAGCTTCATTTCAAGATGGCATGTCTTGACATAATTTTGAGCCATTAATATGGGATGTTTTGGATGCCTGTTGTTGACAATGAGATTTCTTTCACTTTTCTTTTTTTAAGTTATGTTTTTTAAGTTTTTATGTTTTTAAGTTTTCTTTTTTTAAGTTATGGAAACATTCTGTTAAGCTGCTGTTTACATAGGAGTTCAAAATGATAATTAGTAATAATTTAAAAAGAGAATTTAGAATTAAGCAGTCACTGACTATTCTCTTAAGTGACAAAGTTACAAATATCTACTAATGGATCCATATAGATAATGGGAATAAGCTGCAGAAGAACTACATTTTACTTGAAATTTTTTTTCTGGTTCTTAACTAAACCCCCCAAAATGGGTGTGTAACAGAACTAATTCCCACTATCTGTTTTTAAATACTGCATAACCTGTGGGAGAATTATTTGCAAGAAATGTACTATGTTTTAGTGATGTAATTTTATGTCTGTTAATGTAGCACCATCATGGATGCCTTTGTGCTTACACAGCAATATTCAACCATTAGTGTGATTAAAATATTATATCCTTATTCTAATGTCATAGTCTACATTGTGTATTCTGAGTGTGGGTGTCCTGCCACAGACCCTCATGACTGTAAAGATATGTGGTGTTATTTTTTTCCTTTGTGGAGGAACATGCTCTGGGGAACCATATAGGTTTGGAGTATCCACAAGATCTTAGTTCTTCTTTTACCACCCAGGAAAGAAACGAGTGTGTCTCTTCTCCCTTTTCCTCAAGACTTAAGTAGACCTATCTGCTCCATTTTCATCTCTGCTTCTGGTAGCTGACACTTGAATGCTATTGGTGAAGTGCTGCTTTTTGGATCTTGCCTCCTGTGGTGGATCTTTGAACTCAGGCCGGTTTTGAAAGCATGTGGGCAAACAGCAGCACAGAGGGGCTTGAAGGAGGGAGAGCAAAAGGATTTTTAATCTTTGTCTTGTAAGTTACTGGATTTCTTTCTGTAGTCTTACAGAAGGATTTACGTTTGGGGATTTATTTTTTTCTCCTTGTTTCTCAACTGTGATTTGAAGTCCTCAGTACTAAGCTGATGTTGCTACTCCTTAGTTATTACTATCTGTGCATTTCCCCTTCCATTCCAAATAAATAAGTAGAGACATCACAAGCAAGGAAAATCAGGACTATCAGATAATTTTCTTTGCGTTTAAGGATTCTTACTGTTCCAAACCTTAAAGCCTCTTGTAATAGGCCNTTTTTTTTTTTTTTTTTTTACCATGTCCATGGTTTGTTTCAAGTTCCTTTTTCTTTCCAGTTGTTTAGGAAGTATGTAGTTCTCTGCTGGAGAAATGCTGGAAATTAAATTGTAACTATGAGGCTTTTGGTCTTTGCTGTGGTAGATCATAATTTTCCTTTATACTGCCATTTGAGAATTTATCTGTGAGGGATTAAATCTGTTTGTAGAATGAGTACAGTTGCTTTTCCCAGCTTGAATTCTGCAGACCCTTGGCTCTCTTGGGATTTTTGCTGCAGCCCCTGGGAAAAGATTGTTTTAAATTTTGCAATTATTAAATGATTTAAGAAAATCATTCAATGTTGCTGTGCCAATGTTACTCTTGGCATTCTTGATCATAGAAGAAATGGGAGCAAATACAACTTATATTTGTTACCACTTCAATCTCAGTCTTCCACTCACAGAAAACTCAGCTTGGAAGTGTCTGGTGTCTTCCATGTGTGGTTTCATCACCTCCATTTTTGTCTGACCTGATTTATGGGAAAATGTAACTACAGGTAGGTAGGTGCTGGAAGTGGCGGGGTTTTTTTTCTGTTTTTCTCCCCTCAGATACTGGGGAGGGTTTCAGACAACTTGTCAAATATGATCTGGTAGAATATGTGTTTTTTGACCTTTAAAATGTTTCCCATCTCTATGGAGAAATGAATTTTACAGAAGAAAGAGGTGTGGTAACCTGTCCTGTATTCCTGCATTTTTGAATTGACAGTGATGATAACTGAGTTAGTCTTAATTCTACTGAGTGAACAAACTCTTGTTTTTCTAGATCTTTGTTTTTCGTGTTCACATAATATCTAGATTTCCTAGTTGCCTAGGCTTTCCCCTGCAGTGTGATCTTGGCCACAGTGAAGGTGAATGGGGTGGGGTGTTTGTTTTTTGTTTGGGGTTTATGTTTTTTTTTTTCCTTTTTGATGATACATATTTTTGTGAATTAATTATTTTGTGGGGGAAAATAAAAAGAATGCATATGCTGTTTGTCTGGGCTTCCTTGAACCAATCTCAGCTGAAATCTGAGTATGTCATCATCAGAGTTGAGCTGAGTTCACTGTCAGCAGTGCACATGCACTTCAGAAGTTCATGATTAGGTGGAAGCTTGTCCAGGATTTCTAGGAGTTCTAAAGTGTGAGGTACTATTCTGTTGATTTTAAATCACAGAATATTCTGAGTTGGAGGAGACCCACTAGGATTGAGACAATTCCGAGCTCTGCACAAAGCACATCATGTGCCTGAGAATGTTGTCCAAATGCTTTTTGAACTCTGGCAGGCTTGGTGCCACAACCAGTTTCCTGGGGAGCCTGATCTCTGAGCTTTCTAAGGCATTTGTTCCTGCAGACTGCCCAAACCACCGTACTTAGCTGCAAGTTGACAATTTGTGTATGGTGAATTGGTGCAGGACTGGGGAAAACTTCTTTATGTTACTGTGCCCATTTGGAGAAACACGGAGCATTCTATAGAGCTGTTGAGCTCAGACTTTGTAGAAAGCTTTCTTTTGTGCTCATTCCCAAGCTGGGTTTGTGAAGTCATGTGAGTAGAAGACTCATATGCCATGATGATGTGATATCATCTTATTCTCATGAATTTGATCTCTGATAGTATATAAACAAGTAAGACTTATTGTTAGTACTTCTGGCTGGTTTTCTGATGGAATGTCTAATTCTTGTGATTTTTCTCAGGATAAGATATTTTCCTGGACTCCAGTTGGGATATTCTACCTGAGAATTGTCCTCCAAGAAATGCCATGTTATCTTATGGAGTAGAAAATTATTTTCTACTCTATTATACGATTGCAGTATAGGGTACACAGAACTGTTATTGCAACAAAGTCCCTTGTGATCTTGTACCAGATCTTCCCTTTGCTTGCAAAGCCTGGGGTGCAGACTACACGGTGCAGCCAAGACACAACATAAAAAAACTCAGATTGTATGACCTTGCCATTGGAAACTCTTTCTTCCTCAGTGTGGGAAGTACTTGGTAAGAGGACTTATACAAGTAATGTAATGTATATTCTATTAGGATTTTTGGAAACATTGTAAGTCCTCCTAGGGGACCTCTGTCTCTATCATATTGAGCTATTGTGAGATGAAGAAACAAAAGTATTAATCAGGCCTTCATTCTGTCAGTCATGAAAGCAGTTTTATCTTTTTCAGTCAGCCTCTGTTAACAAAGACTCTGGCAGTAAGATTTCATCCTGTTAGCTTTTTACTGCAGTGGGATATCACCTTGTCCATATGCATTTTGTAAGAGTAGTCTTTTGAATCTCTAAAGTGAATACTTTTCCACTTTCTTTGTATCTTTCCAATTTCTTCCTGTTATTTTTCTAAGTTTTTTTTTTTGACATCTAGATCCCGTAATTCCTGTAACGTTTTTCCCCTCAATTTTTTTTTCAAAAATCCGCTTCATATGAATGCACTTTCTGATATTGTAATTGACAAATGTGTGTTGTCATCTTTGTTTCCTGGTCTTCTTGCTTCCAGGACGGGAGACATTTGTCATTGAGAGATCAGACCTCTGAATAGCAGCTATAATCTGCCTTACTGATTTCTACATAACAAGTTGTATGATAGAGCATACTTTCCAGAAATCAGCAGATGTTCTATGACAACTTCAGCATTCCTATCTTGATGCTCAAAAGACAAGATTTTTTTGAGATCTCTGTGCATTGAGTCAATCATTTGATTACTTTTATATTGCACTGGAAATCTTAATTTGTGTGAATGATGATTTTATTATTTGATTTTCACTTGTTCATAGTTCAGCTGAATACATGGGCTGCCACAGAGTTTGCTGTAGATAGTCTTGGGATGTGTAGTAGATGCATCAGCTTCTCTTTATTATTCACTTTTTCTTTTCTCCTTGTGCTTCAGTATCTTTCTTATTGAACACTACTGAGATACATGTGCCAGTGAGGGATGGAGCATACATGTTTTTGTATTTATTTGGACAAAAAAATTCTTCAGTCTTGAGGGTCTGTGGAAAGCCATCTATAATAAATTAAGAGCAGGTGGACAGAAACAAAAACGAAAATTTAGTGAAAAATTCAGTTTTTATCTTGGCTTTATTTTATCAACTGAAGCTTTTTCTGATATCTACCATTATAGTAAGGATATATATACCCTCAAACGTGTGGATTATTTTATTTTCAGTGTAATATAGAAAAGACTACTTTGAAACAAAATAATAATAGAGTCATTCAATTTTCCTCTTTAAACTGCAATAAACACATCAGCTTATAGCCCTGATTTTTGCAAAAGTTACCATGAATACCACTGTTAAAAATATTTTTGGCAGTTCTCTTCTGTATGCTTTTGTAATAGGTTCTTTAAAAAAATTACAAAATGACTTTGTTTACAGATAGCAGATCAGATGTTCTTTCATAGTGATTATCGGCCCCTTATCCGTGATGCCAACAACTTTGTCCTGGACGAACAGACACAGCAGGCTCCACACCTTATGCCTCCCCCATTTTTGGTTGATGTGGATGGCAACCCTCATCCTGCAAGGTATCAAAGACTAGTTCCTGGTCGTGAGAACTGCAGGGAGGAACAGCTTATTCCTCAGATGGGAGTGACATCCTCAGGTATGGAAAATTTCACTTCACTGAACAGTAGTCTATCTAGTTACCTTCAGTTACTCTATACTTTCACTTTGTCCTTTTTCTTATTTATGGGCATAGTAGTTCATGTAGTGTGGAAGAATTGCAGTGTCTTTGGCACTGACTGTTTGTGACAATTTCATTTACAGTATTGTCATCAATCAAGTTGGCACTAGTTGATGCTACAACACCAGTTAGCTGGGAGTTCATTTCATTACTGGAGCAATGTATAATGCTGTGTGAGATCTCAGTTATCTCTTTGGGATAAGATTTCCTGCTTTAGAAAACCCAGGAAATAGACTGATCTTCCACAGATCCGTTAGAAAGAGTAACACCTACAAGAACAGAAAAATGGGAAGCCATCTGAAAGAAGCAAAATTCTTTTCCTTTTTAGTTGAAGACAGTCATTAATTTTAGGCTTTGGTGATTTGGTTAAAGAACTGAAGACTTGATAAAGATACGAAATCTAGAAATCTTGAAAGTTTTATTCTCATGCACATAACATGAGAAGAACATGCATATATTGGGCCAATGACTGGTTGTTGGAAATTGCCTAAAGGTGTTTCACATGGGTAGGGATGGAAAACAGTGCCTACTTATTATGTGTCATTAGTTTGATATTAGTATGAATAAGCAAACAGTGACTGATAAAAGTAGCTTTAAATGTTTTCAAAATAAACATTGTTAACTATTTGTATATTCTTGAAAAGATGTGAAAACTGACTGTTCCTGTAAATCATAGTTTATATATTCATACTTAAGCCTGTGGTGTGTCAGACATTCCAGGAAGGGTAATTGAGAGTGTTTTTTAACAAAATCTCTCTATCCTCATTTTCCTCATTTGTAGCCCTCAGGATTATAGGACAGTGAGTATTTAAATATTTTTAGGAGAGGATTTACATATTTCTTCCAAAATTACAGGAAGAAATGCTACCTGAGAAGCAGCTGTAAGAAGGAAAACATCCTTCCTTTTGAATGTAAATTTCTCCTCTAGTGGCTTTGAAACAAAAATTGATTTTTAAGGAAGGATACGACTTTACTTGTTACAGTTAAAGCGTTAATCCATTGCATTGTGAAATTCTCCAAATTTGAAAATGTTCTGGGCACATTCTTCAATATATCTTGAAACAAGTCAGACTGCACACAGACCCAACAAAATTAAATTTAGTGGTCAGTCTGCATGACACATGGATGCCTATAGGAAGATGATGTCCATAGCATTTTGTTTAATAGCAGGGAGCCATCTGCCAGCCTGACGTGATGGAGAGACATAAGACATTTTTCTACCTTTTTACAATATAGCAATAATGCAGTTGTATGCAGACCTAAACAGAGTTTATGTAACTTATATGTTCCCTTCCACTAAGGAAGTTCATTTTCTTTCTGAAGCTTTGTTGTGGGATTTGATGCATCTCACTTAGAGCACTGACCATTTATTTCTTGTTAAGTTTTCTGTAGGGACTTCTAAGAGTAGGGGGAATTCAGATAGCCATGCTTGATTTACTGCCTTGATGAACATGAAGCTCCTTTAAACCCGATGTTTTCAAAAAAAATCAAGTATACACCAGTGTCTTTATTATTTCATTTAAAAATAAACCACTTGCTGTTTCTTGCTAAGGTGTTACCTCCTAGGGTAGATACATAAGAACATTTATTTTGTTTAGATAGCAGTTTCCTTATTTAAGATTATTCTTGGGTTAATAGTAGTATTTCCCATTGTTCTCAGGAGACAGTATGTCTGCTCATGAGATTAACAAATTGAGCTGTCTCACTTATGTGACTTAGAAAACATCCAGCTGTGGTTCTACCCCATCTCATTCTATTATTCCAAAGTTCTGCTGCTTTAGGGAAGTTGACTTCAATAACTTTTAATGCCTGAGAGCACGATCTTAAATATTTATGGTTTTTTTCTGCATACTGTTAAGAGATAGCAGCTTCTGTGTAGCCATACAATCAAAGCTCTTCATTTCATAGCGCAATTATTGTAATATCTAGTCTTTGATCTTGAAAAATGCAGTAAATACTGCAATATTTCTTTGGAATCATGCTGGAAAAATAATTTCTATATCTTGTTTCTTTGAACATTGTTATTCCTCATTACAAAGTTTTGCAAGTTCTGCTTCTCTTGACTAGAACTTCCTACCATTCCACTCCACCATCTCACTGTTGTGTGGAGATGTCCAACTTCTTTTTGAATCAGTACTGTAACCCTTGTCTTTTTCTCTATACCTCTCTGTTTTTTGTGATCATTGTAAATATGAAAACAGGTTTTGTGTTGTTCATGCTTATGTGCGGTGTATTTTGCTTGCTGCTCAGAAATAGTAATATCACTTTGTAATCACTTCTTTGGAAGTGTTTCCCATCTTCTGTACGTGAGACCTACCCAAAAGGAGGGTTCTTGGTTATTATACATACCAAAGAAAATTACCATTACTTGATCTGTGTGATCATTATATCCATGTGGAGCTCAATTAAACATTTTTACTGCTTGGTGTTCTACAGTCTAGATAATTATTTTCTAATTCAGTTAGACCTTCTTGATGTAGCCCTTTTCATTGAAGCCTATGAAGTGTTTTTTAATGTATTTGAGGCAGGCTAATCTTGCATTTGAACAATTGCTTGCATTGTCTGAGCTGACAAATAACAGTTGTATTAAGCTTCTGTGGCTTGCTGGCACTTGATCAAATTTAACCTTTAATTAGAAGTGAAATGTGGTTATCTTGACCTTGCTCCAGAAAATATAATGCTCTCAAATGTATAAAGAAAACAAGGTGTTTTGTTTTAAGAAATGGCTGTTAGAAAAATAACATTAACCTATAGTTACATATGTGAAAATTTACTGTACTTGTTCCAAAGCTAAAACTTAGATGAACTGTCTGTAACATTAATTTCCTAAAAATTTACATTTTTGTGTTGTTCTCCTGTATATTTTACTTCACAGGATTGAATCAAGTTCTTAGTCAGCAAGTAAATCAAGAAATTAGTCCATTGGACACCATGATTCAAAGACTTCAGCAAGAGCAGGACCAGAGACGTTCTGGGGAGGCAGGAACCAGTAATACCAACCGGATAAGCAGAGGTAGATCACTGCGGGGATGGGTGTTGGGGCTGGGAGTTGCAAAACAATAAATCCCTTTATATTGTCCATGATCTGTGCATTTTGTTGAACTAGTGGAAAGGAAGTATGGAGCTGTAGAAAATAGTACAGCTTTTCTATTTTTTTTTTTTTTTGCCTTTTGCAAAATGTTGGTGTTCTTAACATTACAGATTTATCTTTGTTACTGTCTGCTAACTCAGGGAATTACAGCAGCTGCATTCCCTTAGAAATAACTACCCTACTGTTTAATCTGGAACTGACTACATAGTTGTTTGAAATCTGACTTTTTTCAAATAAGTACACAAGAGCAAGAAAAGTAGAAAAAACTACTTATTTCTCTGCAAACTTGTTCCGTGTTGCAGTGTCTTGCTCTAGAGTACACAGTAGTTTTCTACATTTGAGAAATTATGGTTAGCAATCCACTAGAGTAAGCAGGATTACCTTGTGTGTGTGTAAGGATATGGAAAAATGTTGATATTTTGCTACTGTGTAGGTGTTCGAATGCTCTTGCATGTGTGTGTGGTTATGTTTTGGCTTGGTTTGGTTATTTTTAACCCATGACCATTTCAGTTTTTTGTCTGTAAGTTTTACAGCTTGATTCTTAATTTCCAGTGTTGAGGCTTCCTTTTTTTGAAGGTAGAAGACAGTTGAAGGCGCACAGTGATTCAGTGAGATAGCTCACTGTTTTATAAAACAGATCTAGAGTGCAGTAGCAATAATCAGCTTTACATAAATGTTTTCAAAGGTATTTTTAAAGAAGCAAACATTTGCTTCAGTTCAGATTGTTGAAACATCTGCTTCTTTACAATTTTTAAACAGAGAGCTGCAGCCCAGTAGCTGTTTGTACTGTGTTGTGGTGACTGTAGAAACTGATGAAATACTTACACTCAGTTCATATGATTTCTTTTCAAGTAATAGATCAAGTAAAGTTATTTTTTCCATTTCATTCCAAGTTTTTATTTTCAAATTCTTCCCTAAGAACTTCAGCTCAAGAACTATTGCTTTTTTGGCTTTTTAGGATCTGTAAGCTCTACCTCAGAAGTACATTCCCCACCAAATATAGGGTTAAGGCGCAGTGGACAAATTGAAGGTGTGCGTCAGATGCACAGCAATGCACCAAGAAGTGAAATAGCCACTGAGCGGGACCTTGTGGCTTGGAGTCGCAGGGTTGTAGTGCCTGAACTGTCTTCTGGTGTGGCCAGGTAAACATAGATCAAGAATTTTACTGTGATGAACTTAATTAAATGGAACAGTTTTGGAATTCCTATCGCCATTTACCTCATCATTGTTTTTCTATTTTGTCATCTCAAATTTTTTATAAAATCTGTTTTAAATCACTTGAATGATGTTGTAATTCCAGAAGGATTGGGAGTAAAAATTGTCCTTTTAATGAAGGACACAGTAATTGAACTTGTACAGGCAATGGAATCTAGTTGACTCAATATCTTCCAACTTGTAGCATAAGATTATATACTTTAATTCCTGTCATAGTATGGCATTTTATGGCTGGAACACTGACCTAAACTAGTAGGTGCCTGAGATGAATTTTAATTTCCAAACTGGAACTTGAATTTTTTCAGTAATTACTTCTTGTGATGAATACTTAAATCAGTAAAAAACCTACTTGCCATAGTCAAGCATAAACTGCTCTAGTTTAATGAAATAAGATGAAAAGTGTGAAAAAGCCTAATTTTAAAGCCATATGCTACCTGTAAAGAGAAGAACTGCTGTTCAAAGAATGATACAGATGTTGAACGTCTATTCCTTTGGTTTGGAGTAGGTCCTCTCAATTGTAGTAATTGTAGTAATGTCCATTAAAGTTAACATCTCAGTTTTCTTTTTTCAGTAGGCAGGAAGAATGGAGAACAGCAAAGGGAGAAGAAGAAGTAAGGGTGTATAGATCAGAAGAGAAAAGAAAGCATGTAATTAGTCACATTCCAAGAGAAAATAAAATACCTACTTTCTCTAAGGTAAGCAGTGAACTTGTACCTTATCACAGAATGAAGCATAACATTTTATTGCATAAGTTGAGTCACATGAATTTACATTCCTCTTCTCAGTTTTAAATTTACAAATTAGGATATGGGAGTTTGTTTTCCTCCCCAGAGTGAGGCAACATGTCTGTACTGATGTTTCAATATGTTCTTAATAATAAACAACATGGATTGCTTTCAGAAGTGGGGGGAAATCCCTGCAAATCTGATGTTAGGGACATGATTTGCTGTAGGGTGTCTGTCACTATTAATCAGTACACCCTGCTGCTGTTGTCTACTGTTTGACATACTGTCCTGTAGAAAGGTTATATTAAAACTCAAGTCACAGTTCTTAACCTTAACAAATTAAACTTATCTCCAAATACACAACTGGGTATTTTCTCTCATGGTACCCTAAAAATCATATTGTGGGCTGTTATGGGATATATCTAAGCCATGCTTTTTGCTAGAGCTGGGAGTACATTTTCAGAAAAGATGAGAACAGGATAGATTAAATAGAAGGAAATAAATATTGAGAATTAAATTGTCATAAGTGACATGCTTTTTTTTTAAATATAACTTGCAAAAAAATTTGATTTTGCATATTCTTGCTGGTTAAAAAATTGAAGGATATATATTTATGTTTACAGAATTTTATGTCTTCTTTGTGTAAAATTAGTTTTATCTATTAATTGCACATGCTTATTTGTGCTTTTCTAGCTAAATAACCATTTTTTTGTAATAAAGGAAGTAAATTTTAGCAATGGCGAAGGAGAACCTTTTGCTTTGAATTTCTTATTCTTAGCATAGAGGAGACCTTTTTCACCCTCAATCCAAACCTTGTAAAATACAGCTTTCAGGAACACATGCAAATTGTGGCAATTGCCACTGAAATGTAAAAATCACTTATGGGGTGTAAGGTAGAAAAATGAATAAATGAAATAAAAAGAACAAGTATGCAAAAGACTGCAGCTCTTAGCTTTATTAAAGTACCATACTCTGTCTGTGTCGTTAATTGCTCACTTTCATGTGAAAGAAGGAACTGAGATTGTTTTCAATCTGAAAATAAGTAAATTTCAAATGCTTTGTAGAGATTCTGTAATTTTTAATAATTATGAATTAATTTTATGTAGTATAGCAAGTTTGAGATGAGCAAGTTTATATTTGGTATTAAATTTGAGTATTGTTTTGATGCTTTTTTAATACTCAGTCAAAGTAAAGATTTCAAAAGTGATGTTAACACTTCCCTACCCATAGTTCCCTAATGACTTTAAATTTCTTTATTAAATATATTTCTTACTTTTTCCTTCAATTTCTTTCTTGTATTAAAATTTGAATGCATTACTGTCTTAAACAATGGCACTGATGCACTCTTCTCAGTTCTGCAGGCTCCAACATTGTGTGTTTTCCCAAGATACATTGAAAGAAATTTGTTCACTTTTGTCTCCAGATTTTGTACATAAAGGGGGGAAGCTTTATGCCGTATGACAGGACTCATTAGTGAAATACCAGGACATCAGAAATCTTTGTAACTCTTAGTTTTCTTTTGGGAGTAATGGAAAATGGGCTTGACTAATTCAGATTTTAAAAAAGTTTTTTCTTGTCTTGAAGGGATGTATTTTGGTGCTGAATTATACACTTTCTTTTAGTTTAATTCAACAGTTGTACTGCTCAGGG
>PYHW01010334.1:12033179-12118321 GCA_013186435.1 Turdus rufiventris
ATTGGG
This sequence comes from Turdus rufiventris, assembly GCA_013186435.1. NCBI lineage: Eukaryota > Metazoa > Chordata > Aves > Passeriformes > Turdidae > Turdus > Turdus rufiventris. Next base: position 12,033,186 of record PYHW01010334.1, read on the forward strand.
TTACAGTTTTCTTTTAAAATATCAATAGGGCATAAAGAATAGGTTAACTGGTCTAGCATTTTGGTTTTTGCAATTACTTTTATGATATCTTTAAAACAAAGAAACTTAAAGCAAATGTTTTGTTAAATCCTGGTTTTTTTTTAAATAATTTTACTCTCCAAACTGTAATGGCAGCTGGATCTTTTGGGCCCCATATTTTTATTGTGAATATTTATATCCTTGAAATACTTCAGAGCAACTACTCTTTAGGACTAACTTCCTTCAGTTTTATCTGTTATACATGGGAGCGTTCTGTGATCTGGATTCTCAGAATGAGAGCTTGGTAAATCCTTTAGTCACTTTCCACCTCTGTTCTGAGGAAATAACGAAAATCCCCAGGCAGTTGTGTCGGTAAATTTTCTATATAAAAATTACTGATATACTTAGTAATACTTTCAGAACACTTAAAACCTTCATAAACCCTACTGAATACTTTTTTTATGACATCTTTGAATAAAAATGTCATATTCTACAATAGCTGATTCTTCATTAAATACATCTCTTTTTGGAGGACTCGGGCTGCAGAGAAGTACACTAATTCAGATCTCTTGAGTAAAGTCTCGGAGGGATTCAGAAATAAGTAGATATCCCATGGGCTTTAAATAAGCACGTATCAAGAAAAAAAGGTGCTTGCTCTTGAGTGATTGAGTCTCACACTTAAATTAATTGCTCAGATTTTCATGGTGTTTGTTATTTCTTATGGCTAACATGAGCGACCCTTCTGCTCAGGAGGAGTGTCTGAGCAACAGGAATAGTGAATTGGACTTGTCATCTTCTGTTGTGTTCACAATAAATTCAAATAAACACCTGGGAAGAGAAGCAAGATTGACTGCAATCCAAAAACTGTTGTGCAATATTTTGTTTTAAATAGAAATTAATGACTTCATTATAGTTGCTCTTCTGGTGCTGTTCTTTTACAATGACAATGTGACTTTAAATACAAGCTGTGTTGGGTCGAAGATAAAACTGGAAAGCACTGTGTAAATCTTCCTTTTCCTTGAGAACATCCAGTAGGTTTTGATACTGATTCCTTATAAGTTTTATTACAGGACTGTTATAAGACTATAGTCCTTTTATTGCATAGTGGATTCTTACAGGTTTAATGAAAGGATTGATGATCTAAAGGAGGTGGAGAACATGTCCAACAAAATACAGTAATCTAGACCCGAGAACTACAGCATCAAGTATTCTAGAAAATGTCTCATACTATAGAACTGTCAGCTTCTCTGAGAGCAAGTAAAACAAGGCTTGTATTTAAAACATTTTCTTCATAGGAATATTCACTTGTAATTCATATCAGTAGAAAATACTGGTTTTTAGATCAACTTTTGAAATTTACTGGATCTATTCATATAATAATGATAATGATGAAAGAATATTTTCTTCTGTTCCCTTCTTCCCTTCTAACTGAATGAAGTAAAAAATACAGAAGTAAAATGAAATAATGGGCAGGATGAATCTTATTAGCATTTTGGATTGCAAGCTAAAGTGTAGGTCAATAAGGAAGAACACAGAGCAGCTGTAATTACATTTTGAGGCATTTCTAAAGTCCTACTGCTAGTTTTTAATCCAGGGTCATTGTAGGGTGTTAAAAGTAGAACAGAATTATAGCTTAGTCTTTCTTCTTTAACAATATCTGCAATTTAAATGGAAGTCACATAAGTGTTCTGCTTTTGAAAGCCCATATTTCTTTGACACAGGTCATACGGAAAATTGTTTGTGTATGATTGCTTAAGGGATTAATGGAGTTGTCGGGGAGAAACTAAAAACTTGAGTATTTTGACCTGAATAGTATTTAGTACCACTGACCTGCAGGCTGAATGGCAAACTTAGTTTGACTTTCAAAGTCATTGGTGAGGAATAGGGTTTTTTCTGTTATGAAACAAGAACACTTAAAAAAACAAACAGCAAAAACTTAAACCCTGATACATTAATGAAAGGGGATAGAATGGAATTTTTGCATCTTTAAAATAAAACTGTATTTCAAATTACTTGTTTTCAGGAACAGATGAAAGTTCACGTAAATAACATGCTTAGGTAAATATTCCCAGTCCAAGTAATTAAGAGGATAACTTTATTAAACTGCTGGGATTAGAGCATCTTAATAAATATTTAAGAATGTGAAATTTCTGTACACTAGAGGGTTCATGTGATGTGTGTCCTAGTAAAATGTGACAAAAATGGAAATATTCCTTGTTATCGTTAAGTGGAAATGTTATGTCAAATTTTCAAGGAATTAGTATGGGAAATTGTTATGGATGGACAAAGGTAGGCATAGGCCTTCTGTTGGATGGGTGCAAATGACTGTATTGTAAACTAACAGAACCCAGGGAAGAGAAACATGTGCTTTGTTCTGCTGAAAGTGGCTTATTTGTGTTCCACAGAAATAAGTTTTTCTACTTACATGTTATTTTAACAATACTTCCAATTAAATCAGCAAGATGTTAAGAGGAAAATAATCTTAAACTCCAGAGCTTAGCAGTTAGTGCTTAATGTCTGTTATCTTCACTGCTTTTGGAAGTTATTACTAATTTTTACATAGATGTGATGTGGTAACAGTAAAAATGAAGTAATTACAGACACTGATTCAGACTTGAGGAGACTGTGGAAGGGTGCTCTTTGGGCAAAGAAAAAATGCCAATGTAAGAGACGAATTTAATATTGGGGTTCTGCTATTGGACATATGCCTGTGCCTTGCCCCTATTGAACTTTCTAGTAGATGTCAATTCCTGTTGGTTTAAGGAAGGAGGAATCATGTTCACATAAAAAATAGATGCTGCTGGTTAAGAAATAGCATGAAATTGCTACAGCTGAAGCTTCTCAAAATTGCTTCAACTCTGTATGAAACTGCAGCACAAATGTGCTTCTTAGTGCTGTCAGAGTCATAAGGACTGTAGCATGCAGTGTGGTCTGAGTTGTCAGGACACCACTGGGTTTCCACTATCTCTCACAAATTATGTTACCAAGACCCCCAGCAGTGTCCAGTATGCCTCTCAAATGCAGGAAATGCCATTGTTTTTATTTCATAGAAAAACTGTTCTGACAGGAGCTGCAAATTCTGGTGTATCAATAGATATGCTCTGATACTGACTGGAAGCCTTGGACAAGGTACTTGTCAGCATAGATGGCTGTTCATCAAAGTGTTTAGAGAGAAAGTGATGATTGAACCTCAAGTCATTTCCCAGCCTACCGTTAGAGTTGAGAGAACAATTTCAAGCTCTTTCTTTAGGTTATATATTGAAGGAGAGGAGGCATCAGCTGTGTTAACTCAGTTATAGTTGAACATGCTGGTGATAATTACATTTTGTAAAAAAGCCCTGTAGTACTTTATAGTCAAACCTTCACATTCAACTCCATCCCTCCCCCCCAAAAAAGAAAGTTCTGCCTTACAGCTTCTCTTCAGATTTTGAAAAGCTAAGTTGGATAGGAGTGATGTTAAAATTAAAATACATATTTTTTGCAAGGTGAGTCAATTGTATACCCTATGGCTGCTTTTCTCATCGCTGCTTGAGCGGTGGGTTTAGACGAGGTGACGTCTAGAGATCCTTTCTAGCTTCATTCTATCATTCTGTTTACTCATGGATAAGTACTTGTGGTTTTGTTTTCCTGATTTTTTTTCTGTTATTATTTTGGCATTGTATCTTTCCCAAAGCAGTTTTTTACCCTTCAGCATCACTAGGTCCTAATATTTGTACCGTGGTATTACTTTTTTCCACAAAGGAATGATTGGGGAGGAGGGGCTGGGGTGTTGTTTTTTCCCTCAAGTTTTGAAGTGCCAAAAGTAATGCAAAGTGCTTCAGTTTTCCATGTATCTGTAGTTCTATTTGAGTAGGAGAAGCTGTATTTATGATAACTGTTTGAGAAGCCTCACCTCTGAAGAGAAATGGGAAATTTCTCTTTTGTTTCTAGAGAGAAGACATGAACAGTGCAGTCCAGCTGTGATGTAGCTTCTGCAAAATACATCCCCCTTATTGTAAGGGATTCTTGACTAAGGCATTTACTTGGGATTATGTGATTCCATTCTGTTGTCCCTGCTTTCTCTACTATGTTTCATGGTGAAAAAGTCACAATTCAGTAGTGGAAACAAGTTACTATAACGCTGACTTTTGTGACCTCTTTGCTTCAGTAATGAATCTTGAGAGCTTGATGAGAAGCGAGCAGCCCCAGAAGGCTGAAGGTCAGAGGGCTGTGTTGATGGGCTCAGCCAATGCGCTTAGGGCTGCCTTGGAGCTGTTCTGGGTGAAGTCAAAGCAGCTTGACGACATCTGGCATGTGCTGCCAGTTTGAATCCAGGAGGAGGAATGAGTGCCCCAGGTCTCAAAAGTCTTGGGCAATGTTAAAATGCTGATAGCTGAACAGTCTCATTAGAAATGTCTCTGGTAGCTGTGCTGTCAGTGATAACTTGCCCACCTAGACAGAAGAAGAGAACAGCACAGAAAAGAGGATAGAGCAGTTTTGTGTTGGTCCTCTGTGCTTTGATGAAAACTGGAACAAAACTGTATGGAGTGGTGTGCTGGCTTACTTTACTGAACTATTGCAATCATGCTTGCAGGTGTGTGTATGTTCTAACAGGGAGTGTGGGAGAAAAACTAGTTACTGGATTTCTACACTTTAATGATGATGGCTAAGGAAATGAAATCTTAGCTACTGTTGATTAGCCAAGTGTTAGTACAGCTTTTACTGTAAAAAGTGGGAGTTATTTTCCTCAACAAGAAAATGTAACCTAATGAACCAGCATTTATCATACATATAAAATATTTTTCTTTCCTATTAAAAAAAAATAAAATAATGAGGTATAGGTACAAGCAGTCTGCTCTATTAGAAGACTGTCAAAATATTAGTGACATTGTTTTGTTCCAATTCTGCTTTCTTCTTCTCTGGGACTGTTTTTAAATTTTTTTTTTCCCCAGCTATTATCAGCACTTAATAGATATCTGAGATTTTCTTTGTGGCAGATAGATAACATTGAGTAAGTGGACGTCTTTTTGTGGCACCTAGGAATGTGCCCAGAAATTATTTTGTTGGATCTGAGCTAGGATGAAGTTTGACTATGCATGCCAAAAAAAAAAAAAATTACCACAAAACTCTTGAAATTGAGATAGTAACTCTTGGATTTTTTTTCCCCAGTGGTTGGGGACTATACAAGATTACACACTTGGTATTGAGAGCAAGTGTTTGCATTATATATATTCTACAGGGCGAACAAAATCTTTTAATGCTGGAGCATGAAGTGTTTCTAAATTACTGCTTTATTTCATTCTTTCAAGCTTCATAAGAACTCACATTTTTTCAAACTGACTCATTCATTTGAACTCTTCAATGCATCATCATACTATTTAAAGGTCTGTATTTGCTAACAGTCATCCCTCTATGTTAAGGGATGTATTGCTGTACGGGTTTCTTTTCTAACACATCTGATCTCTTGGCTGCAAAATAACACTCTGAACTTCTGTGTAAGAGTCTCCTTTCCTTAGCCATTTTTAGTGTAATCCTAAGCTTTTACAAGCCCTTAGCAGCCTATCAGTAGTTATGATTTAGTCCTTGTTTTAGTCCTTATTAACTGACATGTACTTTGCAGGAAATGAATATTTTTAATAATGACAGATTTTAAAATTGTTTTGTGTCTGGGAAGAAATTTAATTATTTCCAGAATACATGGAACTGTTTGATGCTTATAATCATTCAAGTACTCATGTGGAGTGTTTTCTTCAGCAGCTCTTTAGTTTTGCACTTGTAACTTTTTGCCAATATGAACATTGCTTCCTGGAACACTATTAGTAAAGAAAATGCTATGTATAAAAAAAGTATACTCAAAAATGATGTATTTTGACTTTCGTATCTTCACAGAACCATTCTCATGATAATTTACTAGACGCTAATGACTCAAAGAAACAAGCATCTAATCAGCACAACTACCGTACGAGATATGCCGCAGAAGAAACTGCAAGGCCTGCTGAAGAGTTGGAAAATGGACACAGTTCTTCAGATGTAAGATCCTTATTCATGAGGCAGTCTTGCATATTCCATGTCTGCTCATTAGGCTCCTACTTCAGCTAATAAAACATTGTTTCAAGTGGAAACTCAAGTTATATTTTTCATTGTGGATTTCCTTTCACCTCTAAAAAAAATTGTTGTATTAGGTTTTCACATGCTGCTGTATATGTTTAGCTTTGACTTAAAAAGTAATTGACAAGGGAAAAAAAGTGTTCATTTGTAAGGGTTTTTTGCAAAGTATATGTGCAATTTGTAGGCCTAGTCAGTGCTGCCCATGTGGCCTAGCAATGTGGTCACCAACTTTGGGTGACCCTGCTTGGACAGGGAGGCTGGATAATATGGCCTCTAGAAGTTCCTTCTAGACTCAGTTATTCTGTGCTTCTGTAACTATGGTAGAGAATGAGTGAAGAGTACATAAAATGTTTACTTTTTTTTTGTTTGATATTGAAAAGATGTGGAAATGTGACATTAGAAACATTTGAAGTAATTTTTGAGAAGGTAAGCTGGCCTTGTCAAATGATGATGAAAAATATTGCTCTACACTACATCTGGCCAGGCATAGATATCTTCATACTTCTTTATATAATTCTGCTAAAGTAGAGGAACTATCTGCAAACTAAAATGCCTTTTTAACATAAAGCTTCTGGAATACCAGGTGTTTGTAATACATATAAAGGCTAGAAAAGTTTTAATTTTATTGTCATATATTTTAATTTGAGCTCTAAAGAAAATGCTTGCTTTTTGTCTGCCTCTACCTCTGGCCCTTCCCAATGCCCTTTGCTCCCCTTATTAGGAAGGGGAAGTAGTTGTTGCCAGTGGTGGAACATCAGAAGATGATGAAAGAGCGTGGCACAGTGATGGCAGTTCTAGGTAAGTGACTGTAAAACCTACAGAGAAAATTCTTGCCAAGAAATCTTTAATAATTTTTGCTGTAAACAGTTAATAACTAACACTTGTGCAGATTTAGAAGAAAAGTAAACAAGAACATGAAACTTTCAGGATTTAATTTTCAGTCATATGCTAAATAAAATTTATGGAAGGTTTGCTAGAAGCAGAATTGTTTTGCTGGAAGGTATTTCTTTCCAGGCACACAAACACTTCAGGCAGGTAGTAGAAGTTTCCTACAGCTCTCGGTCTGAGCTGTGATCCTTGGTGTGAAATTAGAGAGCAAAATAAAGCATCCTTTATTTTTTCATTCAAAGCTATTCAAAACCAGAAGACTTGAAAACAATATCCAGAATTCAGTGTTTATCATCTTGAATTGAAGTAAACACAGTGTTTACTTCAAGGATGCTATATATTAAGCTTCTTGCAAGACCAAATGATGTCAGGGCTTTTGTTTTACTACCATTTAAATTGTAGATACAATATAGGATTTTAAGCATTAGTTTTTTTACTATGGAAACAATCTAGTTAGCTAGACTGTTAACTGTAATCTTTTATTGGGTTGTATTATGTAATCCAATGCACTTTTTAACTCAGGGATTTTAATTTCTTTTTTCTTTGTTATATGATATATAGCGACTATTCTAGTGATTATTCTGACTGGACGGCAGATGCAGGAATCAATTTGCAACCACCAAAGAAAATTCCTAAAATTAAAACAAAGAAAGCAGAAAGTAGTTCAGAGGATGAAGAAGGACCTGAAAAACAAAGAAAGCAAATTAAAAAGGAAAGGAAAAAGGGTATTGAGGAGAAAGATGGACCATCAACATCACCAAAGAAGAGGAAACCCAAAGAGAGAAAACAAAAGGTTAGATGTTCTTTGTGTGTTAAAGGTTGCTCATTCCTGTTGACTTAGAAATAATTGGATGAATGATTCAGTTACATATACAACTTAATATTATCTCATTTTAAAAAACATCATGACTTTTAACAAATGATAAAGACTCTTGCAAGTCAAATGATAGATGGCTATAATGATATGCTTTCCGAATATGACATGTTTGATGTAAGGAGCACTTCTAATGTCATTATCACTATCCTTGCTCACACCAGCATCTTCCTCTCTGTGGAAGTATTCAACTTCCAATACAATTGAGTATTGGTATAACATGCCAGTATTTTTTACAACTGTACAGACTTGTCTCCATATATAATTGCAATTTCTTTTAGATCTGCACAACCATGTCATATTTTTCTGTCAATTCTATAATACATGATATTTGCTTTATGCTTGCTACTATTGACTCCATCAAGGAAAATGACTTGATCGGATTTTGTTGTTGTCAGTAATTTGTTTGCCTTCTGATATGATGTAATTACAGTTTAGATCAGTACTTAGTAATTTCCAGTGACTTAGTTATTTTCTGTGTGTTTTTTGAGAGATTGTTTTGTGTTAATTGCTAGATCTGAAAACTTCACTCTTCTTTCTTTACATAGACCAGAAGTGACCTATCTAGTAGATGCTAATTGTTTTTGTAAACTTCGAGTTTCTGTTCTTGTGGTACCCAAGGAAGCTAACTGTATAATCTAAATTAATGCCTGTATTCTGTTTATTTATTAGATTAGGAATCCTCAGCATTCTTTAAGATCAATATGTCAGTGCTTTAGCCTCATTAGAAGGTAAACTGACAAAACAGTGGTTTGAACTCGGAGGTTGGCACAGTGTCAGATTTGCTGTCAATCTCTGGTATGGCATACAGGATGTCAGGTGGTAATCTTTATTCTTTGTTTAGGCTACTTTTTGTGTATTGCATACAGTCATTAGTTGCACTGTCAATACTAATGCTATTTACACAGTCAGAAACCAAAAGAAAATATCAGAAGGAATAAGAAAGCAGATGAGAAAAATAGACAGTGGGAGACTTTGAAAATGATCGAAACCTCTAGTTTAGCTTATTATTATAAAATAAAAAGCTGCTTGAGAGCCTAGTATATCCACTTAGTTTGAAACTAAACTGAGTGTTTTGGGAATCTTGCATCCATTTTAGTTCCAGTTATGGAGATGTGGGACATCTGATTCAAAGAGTATCAGTCCTAGGTATTTCAGACTTTTAAAGCCGACCTGCTTATTTCTTGAATCAGAAGAAAATATGAGGCTGGAAGTAATTGCAGAAAATCACCTCTCTTTCCTCTATCCCTAGGTAGCATTAATTAAACCTGTCATTCCTGACAGATGTTAGTCTTTGAAATTTCTTCTGGTGGACATTTGACCTCCTTACTGAGCAGACAGCTTACAGGCCTTTCTGGTAGAAGGTTCTTCCTCATTCTGATCCTGATTCAAAATTAGGTCTTTTCATTGCGGAAAGAAATGTTGATTGTCTTTGTAGCCACACACACGATCTTAAAAATTAAAAAAGGGGAAAAATTGACATTCATCTCTATTAATGCATGGGTTTCATGATCTTGAGTGGTGCTTATACCACTAATCCCCCTCTACTAAAAATCAGTCTAAAAAATGATACTGCAGTGAAGAAGGACAAGGCAGAATCACCCAGGAAGATCAAAAGTACAGAACTTTTTCTTTAGGTCAGACACAGAGACTGACTCTTAGAAGGGAGAGAGCTTGGAAGAGATATGATAAAGCTTGTATAGAACTATCATAGTTTAGAAAGGAAAAAAATGCAGAATGATTTCCTTCCTTATTTTGTTACAGTGAGATGTAGCACCTGATGACACAGATGTAGAGCTCAAAAATGTGCTGTTTTCGCATTCAGCATTCCCCTCGCACTCCAAACCCACCTGTGTGTGGTCAGGTAGAGGAACTAATTACTAAAGGATTTAGTAGAGTTTCAGAAGTTGTTTATTAAAGTCACCGGGAATAGTCTCTTCCTGATGAGTAAATAAGATCAGGCTTGGCTTCCAGAAAGTTTTAAACTGATGATTAATGTGTAAAGTTATAACAAGGGAAGGTTCTTTGGTTAAAGGCTATTTTTTTCCTTCCCATAATTCATCAGTTAGCTAGACACTTTGCTCTGATGCAGTGTATCAGTTTTGTGCAAGACAGACATGCTTGAACCACAGAATTCACAAAGTGCTTTTATGTTATTGACTTATTACAGTGGAGAGGTTCTATTTTGATTTTTTTTTTTTTTTAGTAGGCTTTTGTTTTTTACTATATCTATGCTTTTTTCATGGTACTCACTAGTGCAATCATCACAGTACTTCTTGTCACGTCAAACCACACTTGAATTGGTGTAATGGAATTACATGTGGCGTATCATATTTGCAGTCTGGAGATGCAGAGTCCTCCAGCAGTGGCTGTATGAAATTAATTTCTGTACAGCCATCCAAGGTTGCTTTCTGTACACATTCACAAGATCCTGTTAGGAATTTCAAAGCAGCCTTGCTTGAGTGGTTGTACAAACCTATGCTTTATCTGATGGATTGGATGCAGACAAGCAGTGTGCACCTAGGACCAGCAACTGCTCTGAGTGTCATTGCTTACAAGTATGTGACGTGGAAATGCATTCTGAAAATGCAGTTCTACAGCACTTTAAGTATGCCAGTAGGTAATTGGATGTACCCAAAACAGGTAATTTTCACATGATTTACCTCATAGATATTTTTCTCCTTGTTTTGTGCAAGGCTCTTTAATTGGAGGCAGCTGTATAATTTTAGTGCATTTTTGACTAAGGCAACCATGTGAATTTGGTTCAAGAAAATGATATGGTTCTATTTTATCTTTTTTGTGTCTGAGACAGTTACTGGACAGCTATTAAATTCAGTTTTTGTTAGACCTCATCTCCACACCCCCCCCACCAAAAAAACCCTCAAAAGGTAGCTAAGATTAATCTTCACACTTGCAATAATTTCATGCTATTCTGTTGTATGTTTTCTTCAGAGGCTGGCTGTAGGAGTTCTGGCAGAAAATGGTTTGACACTGGAAGAATGGCTGCCTTCAGCATGGATTACAGATACTGTTCCTCGGCGGTGCCCATTTGTCCCACAGATGGGAGATGAGGTATTGTAGTTTTTATCTCTGTGGCCTTGCTTCTTTTAGCTTGCTTTGCCTTTTGTAGTTTCATCTGTGCATTTTTTCTACAGAGACTTATAATCAAAATATTTTGGATTTTCTTAAAAACATTCTTTTTTCTGGCTAAAATTTGCGTTCTCATCCTTGTACTTAGAAAATATTCTTCATGGTGTTGCTTTGACTTTTTATTATTATTCCATGCTGTGGCACTAGTGTTCCTTCTTGTATGGTATTCGATGTGTTGGTTTTTCTTATTATACCTGTAGACAAGTTGTGTGAGATGATTATATCATGAAAGTATTTCTTAATTGTAGAGCATTTGGTATCCTGAAGAGCAGGTGAGAAATCAGATATGAAATTAAGTCTGGAAACCATACTCCAGTCTGGGACTTGAAATAAAAGCCAGGAGTTAAGCCTCCTGGTTGTGGATTTTTTTTGCTTGGCATGGTTGTTTTGATGTAATTAAAAAAAAAAAATTATTCTGAAGAAGAATTCTGATATTGTCCTTATCACTTGTTTTCCTGATATTAAAAATTTTCTGCTAGTCTCTTACAACAGAAAACTGGGAGAAAAGTTTCATACATATGAATTTTATACAAACCAGACTGTAAATACTTTGTAAACATGACCCAGGTGTCTCAAAATACAGTAGCAAAACGATACCCACCAGTTTCTACATTTGGAATATGTTGCTACTATGGAATATGTAGTTTCTACTTTGGAATATGTAGTGAACATTACTATGAATTCTATGAATAAGTAGTATTAGGTAGAATGCAATCTTGAAAGCCAGAGTCTGTGCATGTTTCTTAAACCCCCCTCAGGTTAAAATAAGAGGAAATAGCTGGTTCATGCTGTAATGGGTCGTGTGTTGTCTCTTTGTGGAGTAGCATGTTTTCTGAGTTACTAAACAGTTGTTGTGTAGCTCATACCTTCAGAATACTGTTGGAGGAAATATTTGACATGGTGGCAAAGTTGATTAACTTTGTTCCCAAGCTAAAGCTTTTTGTGGGCACCACCTTAGAAATTGAATTAAGAGCAGAGGTTGCATGTGCAAGCAGTTTTGTTTTTACTGGATCACTTCACTGATCCAGTTCACAGCACAGCTATGCAAAAATTACATCATAAGGGAGGGAAGGAGTATTTCAAGTTGAGAGTTGCAGCTAGAGAAAATGCTTATGGATTTATACCCTCCAGTAAGCATGTTTTGGAGACTCAGATGTTCAAAAGATCAAGTCCAAATAAATATATTTGGTGCCTGATACCATCTGGATACAGTGAAGCAGCCAAGGATTTATCAGTACCATACTGCTCAGGAGACTTGAACATCGTATTGGTTTAGTAAGATAAACAGTTGTGTTTGATTTGGCATCTGTTGAATAGCATGTACAGTGTGTACTAGGAATATCTAAGTAGGGTATATCCTTTTGCTGAAAATGCTTTATATGGGAGAACAGGAAGTTTTGTGTCCTGTGCCTAGAAAGTCGGAATAATTGCACCAGTAGAGTATGTTTGTAATTGAGCCACTTTGTCTGAAATTCCATCTCTGATACTTGCCTTCCCCGGATTTACTTACTAATATTTACTTACTATTACTATAAGAAATTATTCATCTAGGAAGTTACTTTTGAGATTCACAGAAATAAAGGGTTGGTTTAATTAGAGAAATGTTGTGAGAAGAGATACTGTGCGGCCTTCCAACATTTTGTTGGATGGTAGATATGTTTTATAAGATTTGGGGGGAGATATATTTCAAATATGTTCTCAAGCTGTACAAACAAGTAAGAAAAAGTAGTGGTGCTATGTTTAGTTACACTTAGTGCATAAGAATAGCACATACCATCCCATTTCCCTTTCTGAATAGTGCTGTTTACAGATCTCTGCCCTGTATCTTGAGGAACAACGGAAACACCAGAGAGATGGGGTTGCAACTTTGCTGTCTGAATATCCAAATACAAGGCATGTTTGTTGGACTGTTCTGCCCTTAACACGATTAAAAACAGCTTTGTCTGAGTACTACAACAAACATGCAGAAGCAGGAATTCATCAGGAATAACAATATTACTTCCTAGGAAAAGACACAAATTCTTTTTTCATAGATACCTTCCCAGTTTGTTCTTTTGACAGAAGATGCAATGCTTCGAGCCATTTGCAAAATAAAGAATATTTCACTTCTGTAAACAGTGTGTTGAATTTATGTAGTGGTTTAACAGGAACACTTAGTGTAGCAGAGACTGTTTGTAGCCTGTGCACTTTTTTTTTGTTTTGATTCACTGGAATGTATGGGAAACAATCATCGCAGTGTTGAGAGTATAATGTAAATTTGCCTTCAGATGTGTCTCAATAGCCTCTGTTCCTTTTCCTGACAGATAGATTCTGACAGTGCCTAGAAGATTCTCACTGCTTTCTTGCCTTTTGTAGGTGCTGTGTGTTTTGTCCACATTAATATTGAATACTCTAAAAACAGGGATTTAAAAACATGTGTTGCTGAGTCCTTCTCCATTAAAAAAAGTTAAAAATTGCCACGTGACACTGAGTTCAGTACCTGTTATTGTAGAAACCTGGCAAAGACTTCTTTGTTTAATGATACAAGAGTTTTAGAAAGCAGGTAGAATTAGTGTGTTTATTTGTGTATTTTAAAACTTAAAGGGATTTCTGTTCTGATTTTTTTTTTCTCTTGTTGTATTGGACCTTTACAGTTAAGGTATCTTTCCTTTGTGCTATTAAATGGAAATCCTATGTTGGGACACTTAAAGAGGATCTTTTATTTGGCATACCTTGTACCAAGAATACAGCCATTTATCAGATCTTTGTTCTAACTAGTTTGTGGAACCTATGTTTCACGTTTCAAATACATTCCTTGAATACATATTTGTGGGTTTCAGCTTACTACCTCATTACAGTGATGGCTTATAATAAAAGCATTCATCTATATGGTATGATATACAGCAAGATCAAAGTAGAACTGTTAGACACTCTGGCTGTCTGAACCATGGAAAGTTATACTGGAAGGATTAAAAAAAAACCCAAAAACCAAAAAACTGGAAATGTCACTTTTAGATTGTTCAAGCCTCTGTAAGGCTATTTTTTCAGTGATATGGAAGCAAACAGCAAAATTTTACCAGAATAATAAGACTTTTCCTTCTAGAATATATTTCTTGTTTAAAAAAGATAAGCTAGATAGTGAATTTAGTGATACTTGATTGTTAACTTAGGGCTGTCCTGCAGTGATGTATAACCAGGTGAATTAGTGGAATTCTTGTTGCTGCCATAGAAATGCTCTATGGTGCAATGATAAATTGAAGGTTTTGTTACTGATTTGTTGGTCTCACTCGTGTAATTTAGGGTATTTTGTTCATACACAGAATAATGTTCTAAGGCTTTCCTGCTTTTTCTGTAAATGTTTCTATAATAGCTTTTAAGACTTTCCTCCACTTAATTTTTTGAGAATCCTTGGCTTTGGCAGGAAAACAGACTGAAAAGAAATACAAAGTACACACATTTTGTGACTTGTTAGCATTTCAGCTCCTCAGAGTCTTTGTAGGATAACTGTCACATTTCACTTTTAGGTTTACTATTTCCGACAAGGTCATGAAGCATACGTTGTAATGGCTAAGAAGAACAAAATATATAATATTAATCCCAAGAAACAACCATGGCATAAAATGGAACTGCGGGTAAGACATTTTTCTTTTTTGTTTATATCTTAATAGCTAAAAAAAAAAAAGAAACTAATGGAAGTCCCTTATACAAATAAATCTAGTGCTCTTAATATTGTAAGATCAGGGGAAAAATTTAACTTAGTAGTCAAATGAAAGAAGATCTTGAACTGTAGTACTTTTTGTATCAGCTTGAGCAGATGAGATGGTTATACTTCATAGCACAAGATTTTTCAAACATATTGCATTGTGAAATAATTGCTCATTGTGGAAGACTAAATTTCAGATTCTGAAAGCTATTCCAATTAACTTCAGTGGTGGTACATAGTATTTTGTTTATTCTAGGAGCAAGAGCTGATGAAAATAGTTGGGATTAAGTATGAAGTGGGATTGCCTACTCTCTGCTGTCTTAAACTAGCTTTTCTTGACCCTGATACGGGTAAACTGACTGGAGGAGCCTTCACCATGAAGTAAGGAAAGCAACATTGTATGGAAATTGGGGATTTTCTTGGATGGGGGAGGGCCAGGGGGGTGTTGAGGTTGAAAGTTAAATAATGACATTAATATTAACCTTGTGCTTTTCAAGTGTTGAAGTGTTGTTTTTTTAATGTAAGTGCTTTATGTTATACTTTTGCTGTTTTATTGCTTAATAGTTATGCGTTCTGTTGCAATTAGGTACCATGATATGCCAGATGTCATAGATTTCCTAGTTTTGAGGCAACAATTTGATGATGCAAAGCATAGGCGATGGAATATAGGTGAGTTGTGGGAAAGTTGTGTGCTGTGATTTTGTTTGTTTTTCTGTCTACCTATTTTCATGATAACTTTCTTAAAATTAGGTTATGGTAAAGAAATCTTAATACTGTGCTGAAGTGAGAGAGTAAGCTCTGCCCATAGTTGCCTGGGAAGTTCTACTTATACCTTAACAAAAGTGGCAGCAAGCAAGTGAAATAGTGAAGGTGATCTTTAAAAGAAAGTGCAAAGAAAATTTCAGTTGTATATTTGCAGAGAGAATAGTTAGGGATAAGTTTTAGGAATATAGTGTTTATTGCTAGCTGATAATTTCTTGTAGCCTATATATTGTTTGTGTCTCTTTTTTCTTTTTAATTGATGGCCTTCCTACGACTGCATTGCTACTAGGATTATTTTTTTCCAATTTCTGAAATTTCTGATGAAAACATGTGAATACTGTTACAAAAATTGCAAATTGATGGCTAGATTATACAACAAGAATGCTCTTTCCATCTCCTTATACTTTTTGAATTCTGTTGGAAACCCTGTGGTTTAGCTTCATTGAAGTGTATATAGTTGTAATTCACTGCCAAGTGACGAGGGAATGACTTGGATTCTTTTTACTTTGCCTGTGCCCAGTTATTTTGGAGTACTGGATACTGGAACAATGCCCATGACTGTTAGACTCTCCAGTCTGATCTATTTCCTAGTCATCTTTTCCATACGATGATAAAGATCACCTTTCAGCAATGGAATGAATGAATCTCCTGCCCTTTGATATCCTTAGGTTGTGTGCCTTAGCAGTAGATGTATAAATTACATGATGCCACAGGAATAAGTTCCATGTCATCTGATACTTCAGATTATGTTGGCTGAAAGACAGCTTATCTTCAGTTGGTAAAGACCCTAGACTTCTGATCCAATAAGAAATGTAAACCTTAATTTCTTTTTCAAAGACCATTTCATTTTAAAGATCTCATAAGTGACAAGGTTGATGAAGACCTACAAGTTATGCTATTTCCTCATGGCTTTGGATCTGTGGTCTTGTCCTCCTCTGCCATGCCATATTTTTGCAGAAAATCATGCCAGCAGCAGAAGAATGATTGCCACAGTTTGTTTGTGAGCAGCCTAGCCAGGCTTCCTGAGCTGGTACTGTATTTCAAGAACTTTGCAGTCTTGAATAAATCAAAGCTACACAGAAAGTATTGGAAGTACCAGGACCTTATATTGAGCTTCCAATGCAAAAAATATGAATTTTTATTGTTGTTTGGACTTTGTTTTTAGGGAAGAATATTTGCTTGTCTATTATATTTTTTAAAATATTAAATTGATATTAATATATGAATCCTTTTAGAAGGAACAAACATAAAATTTGAAATTACAGGTTATTTGCATTCAGATTCTATTTATTGTATATCTGTAATCCTAATATAGTTTAACTTCAAGTTTAATGCTTGGACTAAGAGCTATTCTGGTAGTATTCCTGGAACTTCAGCTGCATGTCTTAGGTGTGCATATCTGTTTCTTACATAGCAGCCACTGTGAGTTCCACATACATTTTTGCTTATCTTCAAGTGAACATTATGCAGGGACGCTCAGTTCTGGAAAACTGCACTGGAACCATGTTCTTATGAGAGATCTTGGTCTACTCTCTGCATAGATGAGGAAGCACAGAGGGCATGGGGAAAACAGTGATTCAGGAGATGGTTCTTTCACTCATGTTGTTTTCTGCTTTAGCATGCTGTCTGTAGGAATGCTGGGGCTCTTGAGAACTTAGAAGCAGTTGCCAGTATATGCCCCTTTAAGTGGTTTTGATCTGTTTAATGTCCAGCTCAGTGAAGTCACTCCTAGTTGTATCTATGCATGTTTCTTTGTAAAACTGATCACTAGGGAAGGCCATATTGGAAAACTAATTTTATAGGTCTTCAGAAAACAAATTTATTATTTTAAAATAAAGCATCAACCCTTATTTAAATTTTTGATCTTGTATTTCAATATTTCTGGTTTACTTGGTTCTATTCAGCACAATTAGGACTATTAATAGAAGCTTTATAATTGTCCTGAATTACTTGTGATCCATTAAATTTAATTTTTTTTAAAAGATATGCAGTAAAAAAAGCAGACCATTTTTGAAAATATATTTACTTCCTATTATTTCAGACAACTTCAGCAAGCATTTGGGCAGAGGGTGGATATTGAAATGGAACAAATATGGCAGCAGTTGAGAGTGTGTATATTTTCAAATCCCATGAACATAAAAATGTGTAGTTCTTGGAATCTCAGGCTTAAATTACTTTTTTTCTTGTATTGAACAGAATACTACACTAAAATTGTTTCTTAATTTTGTGGCATGTGTTGTAGAAAATGGTAGCATTTATGATGGTGTGTAATACATGCATTCTCGTGCGTAATTTTTTTAATAATGCTTCTGACCTTTTTTCTCAGCTGTGCGAATGCTTTGTGGTAGTAAAGCCATTGCAAGTCATAGTAGATTACTTTGCTAACCTTTTTGAACAAGCTTTAATAAATTTTATTCTATTATCGGTCAGATTGCCTGCATAGTAAAGAGAATGAACCTCTTGAGTTACATTTGCATTGCTGAAAAAGCACTTCAGAAACTAAGGAGGACAAGCTCAGCAGCTTGTAAAATATTCCCCACACAGAAGTGTCATAGTGCTCAGTCATTTTAAGGTAGCATGCAGTATTTAATGCAAGTAGATTTGAGTCTTAAAGAAATCTTAAAGCATTGAATTGTCTTACCTTTTATATGAAATTAAGAAATAAATTCGTAAGTAAAGAATAAGTAGATTTGCAAATTATTATTTTTCTAAAATGTCATATTAACTTTCATTTTGGTTAAAAAACAATCTTCAGAAAGAATTAGATAGTTTTGTTTTTTTTTTTTACTGAGCATTGACTCATGCTTGCCTGCTGAAGCTGTAAATGTTCAAAAGTATTTCTGTATTCAAGATAAATCCAGATATATCTAAAAACTGCTATTCTGGGAAGGTAACATGCCTTATATTAATGAAATCATTTTGTGTTCTTACCTAGGGGATCGTTTCAGGTCAGTGATAGATGATGCTTGGTGGTTTGGAACAATTGAAAGCCAGGAACCTCTTCAGCCTGATTATCCTGATAGCTTATTTCAGTGCTACAATGTCTGGTTAGCAAATTTATCTTCTTCAATTTTTTAATGTTAATTAGTTACTTCATTTGAAGTACTGAGAAACTTACTTTCATTAAATTCAGTCATGTATCTCACTGTACCAGTTTATTATAATGTATTCTGTGTTGTATAAATTACAGTTTTGTTACAAACATGAAATAATTGCATTGTTGAAGTAATATTAGTAGATAATTTAAGTGTGGTTATTTTTAAGCTGGGACAATGGTGATACTGAGAAGATGAGCCCTTGGGACATGGAGCTGATACCAAGTAACGGTATGTTACCTTAGCAATATAATTTGTTTTACAAATGTATTCTAAGAAGAAACAAAAGTGTTATATGGTTTTACATAAACAATCCTTTTTTTTGTGGGGAGTGGGAGGAAGGCCCACAAACCAGTTGCATTTAAAGAATATCTTTAAATCAATTACTAAACTAAAAGTGGATCAAGATCAACGAACTGTGAAAAAACAGCCATGCTAGATAAAACTGAGCAATGTTGAAAATAGAACTAATACAAAAATTGCCATAGATAATGTGCAGTTAAACTTAACTCTTAGTGCAATTAGGGAGGTAAACCCCTGCCCTAGGTCAGCTTGAGGAAATCGACTGCTCTAAGATATGTCAGCATTTCTGCAGATATTCAGTGTATTGCAGATGCAACCCATGCCTGTGAAAGAGTTTGGTCATAGCAGGATTCTTCTCCCCCTCTGGCCCAGCACATGTAGCAGATACACATGCTGCAGAGTGGACAGCATAGCACAGGCACTGTTCACATGTCCAAAGACAATTATTTCTTCTTCCATAGTTTGTTGGTTGGTTGGGTTTTTCTAAGACTTCATAGAACCCTTGTTAAAAAGCAAAATAGAATCAGCATTTTTTCCTTGTGTTTTCCATGAAATATTAAATAATATTGTTTCTCAAAAGTAAGCATAAATGATTCTTAATTATTTTAAGCTGTATTTCTATACATTTCAGCTTTTTATTTGGATTCAATCCTTCTTTTAATAGGTATTTCTTTGTCATAAGTAAAATACAGGTGTTTGTGATAACATGACTAAAATAAATAATTAAAATAGACCACCCCATTTACTTTTTAGTGGACACCAATTCCTGTTGTTTTAAAAATGGAGAAACCATTTCCAGCTGAAGAATAGCTACTGATTAAGATAACTAAGCCTGAACTTGATTTTTTTTGCTATATTCACAAATATCAGCATTTGTTGTACCCTCTTAAAAATTGTTAAGAGGACTGCTTAACATCATACTTTGAAAAATCTGCTGTTAAATTGTCAAAATTGGTAGGTCCTCAAAGATGCTAAGGTGATAACACTATTAATTTGCATACTCAGGAAGTGTGGTTTTAGCATTTGAACTCAAAACTGACAATATAGAACCACTACCTGGAGAATGTTTTAGCAGCAATGTCAAAGTTATCTTGAACTCCATCTGGAAATCTGCCATTCTTTATCAAAATAACTTATTACCAAGAATATTGGCTTTTAAACACAGAATAACTCCATAACCAAAACACAAGTTTTAACTGTGATAAGTAAGTGTCTTAGTTGGTTCTCAAATAAGTTTTACAATTAACTATTTGGAAGAGGATGAATCTTCAGGGAGGACCTCTACACCAAACTGCATTGTAAAGATTTAAATGTAACACAGAGTAATATCCAGAAAGGATAATTAATACATTCAAAATGTCTTTGAGCAAAAAAAGAGATATGCATTTGTAAAAATGATTTCATGGTATCTTTGATTTACAGGTGTATGTATTACACAAGCTACAAACATTTATGCTTTATTTAATCTTCATATTATATTCCAGCTGTATTTCCAGAAGAACTGGGAACCAGTGTTCCTTTAACTGATGATGAACGTAGAACACTGCTCTACAAACCTTTGGATGGAGAGTGGGGTTCCAGGACCCGAGAGGAGGAGTGTGACAGAATTATTGCAGGGATAAACCAACTTATGACTCTAGGTAAATTCTGAATAATATAGGAAATGTTTTTGGTTTATACTTTTCAGACTATGATCATGTGCACTTATGAAATTACCAAAATGAATGTAATAAAATACACATTTAACCTCGATTAATTGGAACAAAACTTTCTCGTTGAACAGTTTTAAAGTTTTTTTTTTTTTATAGTGAGTACTTATGAAACCCAATTTTTTTCCTGTTTCCCAAGGTAACTCTTGCTTTTTGGTAGGTAATTTGGCAAAAGCTAGGGGTTTGTGTTTTCTATGTTAGAAGCAAGTACTTGTTTTTTTTAACTTTAGCTAATCAGAATCTCATGTTGAGGCTAACATTAAAACCTTTATGATTAAGTGAATATTAACTAAATTATGGGCAGATGGGGGGAAGGCAAAAAGCATAGATTTACTTAGATAATGAATATCTATGTGTGGATTTTCCCTGTACTGGCCTTTTTAAATTCCTGATTTCTTCCCCACATTTCCTTAATTACACAAAATGTTGAGGGAAAAGTAATTGATTACCTTAGCAAAGCTACTTGCTATTTGGTTGTGGAGCAATTATTCTTTACAGGCAGCTTCTGAAAAAGTAATTGTTAAAATGTTTAATGCATTGCTGCAAAATTTATCTGATCAAAGATGTATGTCTGGGTGGAGATCCATCAGTAAATACAGACTGAATTATGTGTTCTGCATGTCTTTATGGGGATCAAAAGGTGTTCAATCAGCAGTCTTAGCTTTTGGACTAACAGTGGTCAGGCATTAAATATAAAAGTTACAGATGCTTTAACTGACTTTTTAAGCACTTAATGCAAGTTAAGATTTATGTTTCAAAAAAGCCAAAAAGCTCTTAACTCTTGAAATAATTCTATCTATCATATATGGTATATTTGATGACATGCTGCTTCCTAAACAAAGAGTTATCTACAGTGCAGTAGAACAAATTAGAGATTTATGTTAAAAAAATTCTGAGGAAATTAAATTTGGGCTGTTTTGCTGTGCCACCTAAGAGTAATGGTTTTACATTTTGCATTATCGTGTATAGCAGACCACTTAGTTTGGGATTTGGGTACAGCAGGTGTGGTACATATTGGTACAAAGTAGCGGTTGCTAGAACATTCAAAAGAATAAGTAACAGCTTTTAGAAGAAGAGTGGCCTTTCTAGCAGTAGCATATTTTCTGTTTTTAAAGACTTTTGAGACTTTTAAAGGTGATATTCTGGTTTTGTATTGCAGTATTTTTCCTTGAGATACAAGATGTTAGAATGACGTGTCTAAGCCCTCATGATGATTCTAATTACAGGAGGGAAAAAGCAAGGCTGTTCAGGTGCACAGATATAAATTGCTCAGCAGTCCTCTAGCACTGTATTGGATTGGTTTTGGAAGGCTTCTTTGCTTTTAGGTAGGGACAGGAGAGAGTGTTTCTGTTTTACTTTGAGCGTGGATTTTAAATATATCTTACAGAGGCTGAAATAACACTGTGACTTTTATGGCAGGAATTTAGTGTATTGCTTTGTTTGAAGATATGAGAATGGCAATATAAAGTGAAATGAAATGAACCTATGCTGTAAATAATGACACTGAATTACATGCCTTCATCTGTGTATAATTTTAATACTTTTCAAATGTGTGTATTTCAAACGTGCACTTGCTGTGCCTTTGGGGAGTATGATGCTTCATGCATAACAGAATGGGCACCCAGTCACTACAGCAATGGGATGTACAGCACACACCTCAGCAAGCACTCTAAATAGAGTATCAAAAATCATTTGGAATATATAGAGTTACTGTTACTTTTGGAAAACTGCCATATATTTCAAGCATGAGGAAGTAGCTCGTTGCAGGGGGGTGAATCATGAAACTGCTATGGAACTTTGTGGTATGTAACACTGGGGGTTTTGTGGTTTGTTTTGTTTCTTTTTCCATCTAGATATTGCATGTGCATTTGTGGCACCAGTGGATCTTCAAGCTTACCCAATGTATTGCACTGTTGTGGCATATCCCACGGACCTCAGTACCATTAAGCAGAGACTGGAAAGCAGATTTTACAGGTTAGACCCAAGTCTCAGTTCTGCTGTGATCTACCAGCAGCTATAGTTTTGGTAGCTCTTTGTCTTGTCATACCAAACTAAGAGGTGGGCGCAGGTGTGTGCTTTTACTTTCGTCATCTATCCTTGATCTAGGTTTCCATTTTCTAAAAATCAAAAAAGGATTGAACATCTCCAAAATGTATTGTAGAACTACATGGCATTCAAATTCCTGATTATGCAAATGATTTGTTCCATGTGAGATTCAAATTGCAGGGTTAGTAGTGTGACTTTTGGTCCAAAGTTTTAAGTTTCCCCTTAATAATTTTTTAAAGTACTTTTAAAATAATTTTAATAAGAGAAACATTAAAAATATCTGAAGTGGTTTTTTTTTTTATCCTAATATGCTTTAAAAAATATTCTTGCATCACTTAAACAATCTGACTTCTTAAATTATTGGGTTGAACTTCTGAGTTCAACAAAAATAAGTTTATACATTTTGATACTCTTTTGATGTTTTCCTAAACTGTCATTGCAATTGCTGTGGGGGGGTTTTTTGTTTGCTTGTTTGTTTTGTTTTAGTGCTTTTTTGGTGTGGTTTCTTTTTCTTTTTTAGCAAATATCTATATAGGAGTATAGTTCTTTAAATTGCTTCAGTTTCCTTGAGTTCTTGTAATATTTCTTGTTTGAAAATCTGTCTTTTAGTTTCTTTTGAATAAATATGGATAGGATTTTGTTTTGGGCCAAATTTCAAAGTTAATTTTCAGTGCTTTATATATGCTAAATGAAGATTGAATTCTAAACTAAATTTGCTTTTTTATTTTCAATAAAGTACCTCTGGTTTTTATCATTCTATTGCAATATTGAATTCTGTGTTTATTGTGTTATATGAGGTAATCCAGCTTTCTTTTCTATAATGCGCTTCTTTGCTGTCAGATGGAGAGAACTTTTTGCTGGATTTTGTTTCTCTAGTCAAAAGAGTAAGCAGTTATTTTCTTTTTGCATTTAGTGGATTGTTCAGATAATTTTTGATTTTTGGTAGTTTTTCATGAGGCTTATTTTTTAGCTTAAAACTAACTTTTATGCTGTCAGAGTCTTTACTATTTTTTTATTTTACTTTTTAGATTTGGATCTATTTTTTTCACTTATTCTGCTTTTGTGCATCATTTTTTATAATGTGGTTAGTCTATGATTAGGTTATTAAATCAGGGGAATTTGATTGTTGTCTGTGTGTCAGAAAAAGGTATACTCTAAAACATTTTTATTACTATTTTTAAAATTTTAATCTGAGTTCAAAGGCGATATAGGATGGATTATATATATCATAAAGGAATAATAAAAGCTGAAGTGTCACAGCTGAGTTTTCCTGAGGGGTGTCAGCTGTATGTTCTTGAAACCATTTTGTATAGATTACCACAGAATATAACATGCGAATGGGAAGCCAGAGGAAGCTGCCTGCAGCTGCTCACTTAGGGCAGCATATCCGATGTGCACATTCTCTGATGTCATGGAAAACAATGGTGAATGAGAAGAAGGATGTAACTTTTTTCCCCCTGTTCATATACACCGCTAGAAACTGTCCTTCTTTCTTTTTCCTTTTCTGCCAACTGTTTGGATGCAGGCGCCTTTCTTCGTTAATGTGGGAAGTGCGGTACATCGAACACAATACTCGCACGTTTAATGAACCCGGAAGTCCTATTGTCAAAGCTGCCAAATTTGTCACAGATCTTCTGCTACACTTCATAAAGTGAGTTGCTTTTGTAGGTCTGTTGTTATTTCTATCTCTTACCAAGGTAAGAGCCTTTTCTGATCTGGATTTTAAAGTAAGATAGTTCTTCACTTTAAATAAATCTGTTGTCTGCTGTTGGGGCAGAATAGAATAGAGCTTTGTTGACAAACAATTCATAAGTTTACAAAACAAGTTCTGTAATACATTGAATGGCATGGATTGGCATGGCTTTTTATTTTGAGAGACTTCCTCCTAAATTGTAAGAAAGGGTTTGAGTATCTTCATGGAGTTACAGATATATTAATTGTTAAGTTAGACGTTCTAATTTTGAGTTTGAATACTGGCTATGTTAACATTCTAAAATCTAGATTACAATTTATAATAGGGTTGAAAACCATGTTTTATATGTTTGCAAAGTAAAAATTAAAGGCTTTGTAGTCAACTGAAATTGTAGCTGTCTTTCAAACATTCTATTATTCTATAGACAAACTCAATGACAAATATTTAAGATTTTTCAGTCAGCTGACACATCTACAGACCTAAAGTTTGTAAGAACTTACTGTGCCCACTGCTTGGTTTGCTACACAATGAGTGCTGCTGTTTCCACCTTGTAGACACAGCAAGATACTTCATTAGTTTAACAAAAATTGTGAAAATTTTAGTGATCTAGTTTGTCAGTGTTAAATTGAATTGTTATTTTTTTATTTTGTGTTCTTAAAAAACATTGGAACTCTGTTTAATATTTGAAAATCTAGGACTTTGACTCCATAAATAAATCTTCAGTTTCTTCAGTGCCTGTGATTGCTGATATTTGCTGGAGAATGTAAAACACTTAACAGCTTTAGATGTTAAAAATTTTAGTGAAATATACACCATTAGGATTAGATATATATCTAAAGGGCTTTCTGTTACTAATTTTGTTCTTTAACATCTTTGTCCTACATGTTTTTTTTTCTGATTAATTAAGCAGCTCAGGGTTTTTCAAAATGTATGTAGCTCAGAGTTTTTCAAAGTGTATGTTTTTAATTGGCTTAGCTAAATTAGTGGATATTCTTGGATGTTCTTATTTAATAATGGCCTATAGCTTGAGTCTATTAAGATACTAATTTAAATGAACTAACTATTAATGTAAAGCCCAGACTTTATTTTTATGGTTGCAACTGTAAGGTAGAAGGCTTAGATAACAGAAAGTAAAGCCCATGGTTCTAATGAGAATGAAATATATATCTACATGCCTCTGAGAATCTCTGTCTTAGTTTCTTAAGTTATCCAAGTATCTTAAAGAGCTGAAAATGGGGCTAGGTGTTGTAGTTAGCAGTTTGTTTATTTTTTTTACCTTCTCTCACAGCTGTTCTGGTGGTAATGACAGTAGCCTGTATTATGGATTCTGATCCCAGCGTGGAGTTGCTGCGTATTTACAGTTACAAGTGATAAAAGTGTTACAAATCACTTTTTTTCCCAGTGGTTTATATTGGTACATAGTAGAACACCTTTGAGCTTTCCTTTGTAGAGGAGTTTCATATGTTAATCAAGAATTGAAAATCAGTGTGTTTTGCTAATTTAATTATGCAGGTTTACACAATAAGAGTGTTAGTCCTTACACACTTGCATTTCAAATATCATACACTGTGGCTGCCAAATTAAATTACTAAATTGCACTTTTGTGCAATGAATGTACTGTAATGCTCCTTGCAAAGCTAGATGGGCCTCAAACCTTTTATATAGTATAGGATTTGATTTTTCTGATGCTGACAAATGCATGGTAAGGGTTATGATTTTTAATTTTGAAACATTCACACTGTTAAGTGATCTATATGTTACAACTTTTTGAGCAGATGGTTAGCTTTACTTATTACTTCAGTTCTCTTAGTATTCATTTAGCAGTAAACACATTCTCATTTTATTTGGGAATGGCTTCATTAATATTTTCCTAGGCAAATTACAGTTGATTCCACAGATGATGATAGAAAATAAAAGTTAGCTTGTGTTTCTTTTTACAGAGACCAGAGCTGCTATGACATAATTCCATTATACAATGCAATGAAGAAGAAACTCTTGTCTGACTCTGATGAGGTACGTGGTGGTGTCTTGGGCATTGGCACCAATACACTGGAGAAACTGCTGTCTGTCCTCTGGAAGACCAAAGTACTGGTTTGAGTCACTGCTGGGAAGTGGAGTGTATTTTTCTGTCAGGACAATGTTTCTTCTTGTCAACTGGAAAACTGGGTGAAAATCCAGCCTCCTCTCTTCCTTTGGTGCAGAGAGTTTTAATAGTTTGCTGGAATATGTTGCTTAGACTTCTGAGAAGTTTTCAAAATTGACAGTCACATGAAATGCTTCTCAGAGGAATGGGGGTAGGACTGTAAAGACTCAAATTATAAGTTTAAATTATAAAAGAACTCGCCTACTCATATATGCTTATATTTTTTAACCTTTTTATGTGACTCATTATCTTGCTCAAAGGAAGAAGAGAAAGACACAAATGTGCCGGGGACTTCCACTAGAAAAAGAAAGGTAAATGCTTTAAAATTTTTAAATTTATATATTTAGTGCTAGAATTGCTGAAATGTATTTGTAAACAATGGAATGTAATATTTCTAGTATTGTGTTATGTCAGCTTTTTGAAAATTTTGAACTTGGTAATGTGTTGTTCTTCTGAGCTGTTCAATGTAAAAGTACTTCTTTCTGTGCTGCTGCATGTTGTGAATCCATTTACATCCTGTGGGTAACTTTTCCATTAGATTTCATAAAAGCAGCTAGTTTATTTAATATATACCAGGCAATATGGTCATTTCAGGATCATCAGCCGAAGCGGCGGCTACGTAACAGGGCTCAGTCGTATGACATTCAGTCATGGAAGAAGCAATGCCAGGAGCTGCTGAATCTCATTTTTCAGTGTGAAGACTCTGAACCCTTTCGACAACCCGTGGATCTTCTTGAGTATCCAGTGAGTATTTTAGAACAAGATGACTGGTTATAACCCAGTTGTTAACTGGTGGGTTGGATTGTTTTGTTTTTTTTTTTTTTTTTAACTTTGACCATTTTTTCAGTTCTTTCAATTGAAACTTCAGGCAGCTGTAGTGACAGATTTTTTTTTTAGCACTTCATTGTCACTTGTTTAATAATGTTTATTGTTTTTTTTAACTAGTTGCCAAATAAATAATACTTCTCTATTCTCTCAGATACTTTTGTTGGAAAATATTTTATATTCAGGGATGCTTATGTTATTAAGTAAATTACAGCTTTTGCAATTAAGATGTCTTTTCTTCTCTGACTGAAAAATGGTCATATATATTAAATGCATATATTTGGTTGTTGCATGTGATATGTTGTCAAGGATCATTTGTTTCATTTCACAGTATAAAAACTGAAAGTAAGATTATATGAAAACTTCAAGTAATAAAGCAAAGATTTTTCTTGCTTTCCTTCTAGCATATCTTAAGTTCAGTAAAATATCACTCCAGAGGGATTGACTTGGGTGAAATTAACTGTCTCAATTAGAGAAAAGAAATACTTCTCTTTTGGAAGTCACCAGTAGATCTGTCTTGACAATTCTGCAGCCATTGAGTGCCATTATTTTTTAAGTAACCTCAACTTTATGCTTTGGCCAGCTACAAGTGGTGCTATGTGTTTGAGATCCTCAAATGAGCTGATAGAGAGCACTGTACTAGGCTTAGGCATGAAATACACTGCTCCCTGGTGTCACAAGCCTGTTTAACATGCAGAGGCATTCCTGCAGGTTCTATTTGCTCTGATGGATTAACTTCAACTTTCTGGTTAAATTTGATATTTAAGCTTTTTCTTGTATGGACATGTCTCTGTTTCTTCTGTAGCCTGGAAGAATTGTTCTGTCATTGGCTTGAATTGGGTCCTACCTAAGCCTATGGAGTTTTTAATACTTCATTACATTCATAAATTGTTAGGTAGTTTCCATTCGGGAAACTGCTCAGGTTTCAAAAAGAGTATGATAATCCTCTGGTCAGGTTCAAGTTTTCAAACTAATATGTAAGAACAGTATTAGTCTTAGTCCTAAGTTTGAGCTGCTAAGCCACCCAGAAGGCTTGTAGTCACACTTTCATATCACTGTTATCTTTGTGTCAGTGTGTCAGTAATGCAACCATTACGACACAATCTTCTGAGCTCTGCATTTCAGTAAATCAGTTTATAAAGTGAATTAAATCATCTATCAATTAACTGCTAACCTTGACCCTGCTGAGTATGTCTGCAAGGAGATATGTTGTATATTTGTGGAAAAGGACAAAATGTCTTCAGCAGTCTTCCATACCTGTTAAAGGAGGACATTTTGGTTAAACATTGAAGTTTATCAAACTCATCCTAATGAAAATGATACAGTAAGGTTTGGGAAAAAATGTAATAAATTGCTTTACATTTCTAAACAGGACTATAGAGATATTATTGACACTCCTATGGACTTTGCTACTGTTAGAGAAACACTGGAAGCTGGCAACTACGAGTCACCAATGGAGTTATGTAAAGATGTGAGACTTATTTTCAGCAATTCCAAGGCCTATACACCAAGTAAAAGATCAAGGGTAAGATTTTGTTTCCCATTGTTGTTGTTTCAAAGAACACTTATATCTGAAAAATATAAGACTGAGAAAGCAGAGAGACAGTGTAATATGAATGCCTTTAAAAAACACACTTAATTATTTTTAATATTAAAATATTAATGTTTCTGAGAAACTACTACGGCTTTATATTTGAAGGGAAAGGAATGTGTGCTCTTTAAATACCAAAAGTTCTGATGTTCTGCATGTGTGTTTCAAAAGTAAATATTAGAAAGTGGGTCTGAAGAGGAAACCACATGGAAAAAAAGTTCAGTAGAAGCAGGATTATGAGTACAATAGGGAAATATAACTGTTATTTTGGGGAAGAAACCAGGTTTTCAAAACAAACACACAGGGAGCCCCTCCACTTTGAAAGTTGCCCTAAGCTGAAATATCCAGGTATAGACAGCAGAGGATGTTGAAATTCTGTGCTGTTCACCATTATGCAGTAGGATTGTAATGAAGCTCAGGATTTCTGGGATACAGGACAGTGTCAGCTTACAAAGCTATTTGTACTGAGATGTTCTGCTAGTAGTAGGTGCAGTATCTGATAGCAGTTAAATTACAGATGCATATTTACACATGTTCAAGGCTTCTGTGTAGCTTTTCTTCTACTAATTTGTGTTAGGTTTTAAGACCAGAATTATTAACAGCTTTTATATTTGGCTGTTCTAAATAGCAAGTTCATCATTAGGACTTGTTTTAAGACTTGGGCACAAATTTTTTTAGTAGGTGACTAGCAGGATCAGTGCTTACTCTCCAGTCCGTAGCAGACAGGCCTATTCAGTGTTGAAGCTGCCATACCCCATAAAGGAATTACTCTTTCAGTTGCAGCAAATGGCAGGGCATTTGGG
Source organism: Turdus rufiventris (assembly GCA_013186435.1). NCBI lineage: Eukaryota > Metazoa > Chordata > Aves > Passeriformes > Turdidae > Turdus > Turdus rufiventris. The sequence goes on from PYHW01010334.1 coordinate 12,062,855, forward strand.
GCAGGTCTGGATTCTTTTGTGGTTTTTCTTTCTGTGCTCGACCTCATCATACCTGACATTAGCTTTGTGGTTTCATAGATTCCTTTGTCATTTTCATTTCTTTCATGTTTCTTTCAGACAGACTGGTAAAGTAATAAATTTGTCTTTTTTTGTTTTACTCAGAAGTAAAGTGGAAGGTTCTTATGTCAAGAGTTTCAATATTCTAGAACTGATGTGCTTTCAGTGCATGCAACATGTAGTTGAATGTGATGTTTTCAGTATGTCATGCACTTATATTTTTAGCATCTTTGTCACTGATGCTTTCTGGAACAGTAAACCTGAAGTCATCAGCTTCTAGCTTCTTTTTTTTTTTAACTTGGTACATCAGACACATTCATTTGCATGCCTTCTCCAATAACGTGTGTAGAACATGCCAAACCTATCAGGTCTTACGCTCAGATGTTTTGATGTGCCATTAAGTAGCAACTGGTTCAATATGGTTTCTGTGTTTCATAGAAGGTGCTGTGTCTCCTTAAAGTACCTAAACAGGTCACTTTGGTGTTTTCCTCTGTTTCCAGAATTAATAGCAACTTGTGGAGGGTGGGCACAGGAGCCTGCTGTGCTCTGTGGAGGAGCAAGGCCTGAGGGCCAAAAGGATCTAAAATACTCTCCAGAGATAGGGCTCCCAAGCAAGTCCCCTTATAATTGTAGCAAGAAGAGAGTTACTGACTTTGGGAGTCTCTGTAAATCATCCAAGTCTAGACATGGGGAAAAAAAGTGCAACTACATAAATCCTCTACGTTTATTGTACCTTTGCAGCCAACTTACTTGTAGTATCAATTCATATATAAAGGGAATAGACTGATGTCGAAATATAGGATATAAGGATGAAACTTATTAGAGCAGAAAATAAGATTTCTTGATCCTAGACATGATACAATAAAATTACATTAAGGATCTCTCTTTGTGATTTCTGTTGAAACTAGAAAGTGATATATCCTAGAAAAGCAACTAAAAAACTGGCTTTTCCAATTTTTCCTTTTCTGTGCATTCTGCAGTTGTGACACACTTTTAAAATAGTTAAAGCAAACCTACACATGGGTTAGCATATATTTGTTGAGGCAGATTGTAAATTTCCCTAAAACATTTCTGTATTATTCACTTGTTACTTTTCTAGCTATTGTTTGGTGATAAATAAGTAAAAAGATGCTTTGGAGAAGTATAAAACTTGTTTACTGGCTTTTCTTTTTTAGATCTACAGCATGAGCTTGCGCCTTTCTGCTTTCTTTGAAGAACACATAAGTTCTATTTTATCAGACTATAAATCTGCCCTACGCTTTCATAAAAGAAATACAATAAAGAAACGAAGGAAAAAAAGAAGTAGAAGCAGCTCAGTTTCCAGTAGTGTTGCATCCAGGTACATTAATTCCTTTACAATATTCATGAAATGCTGTGATATTTTGTCATACCTAAACAATAAAACGTAGTGTGTTTTTTTCTTAATACTTCCTTTACTATTCCCTATATTGCAGAATGGTAGCTTTGACATGCAAGTCCCTATGATGTGGAAGAGTTTTAAACTTTACTTAGAGCTATCCTAGTGTAAGTGCTTAAAATTCAAATAACTGCTAAATGTGTACAGTAAAACAGCATCGTTAGGATAGTGATGGCATCATGCTTTGTCATATAACTATAGTATTTATTGTAAAGATTCACTTTCCAGAAGCTCACAACTTACATGAATTTCCACAGTAAATGCCATATTTTTAACATACTTCATGCAGAGGTGATTGTTTTACTCCCACAATCTCAGACACTAGCATTTAATTTTATTTATTCCTGTAAAATGACAAGGTGGTCATCCAGGATACAAACTGTTACTCCTTTTGCAGCCCTGAAAGGAAGAGGAGATTAATAAAACCTCAGCTGAAGGCAGAAACCTCTGCTACTTCATCATCTTCTGCGCCTGCACGGTCGACAGCAGTGAGACACACTCCGCCTCAGATGAATGGAAAAGCGGCCGAGGCCTCCTCCCTTGTGCGGACTCGAAGCAATAGGGGGACAACAGATGTGGCTGTTGCAGAGCAACCATCTACTTCTTCAGGAGCAAAGCCTTTAACTATAAAGCCTTTAATTACAAAACCTAATACTACTGCAGGGTCTGGAAAGTCAGGCAAGTTGGGGTGTTTTTGGTTTTGGGTTGTTTTTTTTTAAATTAAACCATGAATGTTTTTAAAGATAAAAACTGACTCTTTGGATATCTAATATATTTCTTACAGTTAAGACTGGTTCTGTTTTCAAACTGATGGGTCTTTGAGGCTCTTCAGAGGAAAATTGAACAAGTTAGGCTATGTTGTTTCATCTAGGAAGCTTTTTCCCTTTTGGATCATTGACTCAAACTGTTTGTAATAGAAGATAAGTTCCATTTTAGCCCAACAAGTCTGAATGTAGTATAAACTGCTTGACTTGATAACTTTTTTTCTTTTTATCCTTCTAGTACTGGAGAATTCAACCAAACATTCCAAGAACCAGAATATTGTATCAAACCCTACCCCACCTGATTGCAGTCATAACACTAGGAATAACTCCACAAAAGAAAATCCAGAGAAAGAGAAGCAAATCAAGCGCAAAGTAAAATCTTCCACTGTTAATCCACAAGGTACCAAATTTCTCTAACTTCCTCCCCACCCTCAGTTATTGATGTAGTGGTGGTAATTTGGGGGGGTAGGGAAATTAGAATGCATTATGATTTAGCAGAATAGGGAAATCTAATGGAACAACTCAGTCACTGTTAGTTTCCTTCTTGATGAATTAGTGCGGTTTTGACTTCTCTTAACACCATTTCCACGGTGTGATAACTGTTGTCTAGGTGATTTTGAGAGTTAACATATCTGTACCTTTATTTTAAATTATTACAGATTTCATGTTAAAAGTTCCTAAATTCCAAAGCAGACTTCTGCGTGGTCACACTTTAAATCCTGTGTGTTTAAAACACATAAAACTTCTGTGGGTTATTTGGGTCAGTAGCACTGATTGTGATGGTGTTCTATGCAGCAACAAGCATAAGGATCAGAGGATCCCAGCTGCAAATTCATTCTTTCATTTTTTGGCACAGCAAAAAAACCTATCCAGTGTTTACTGTTCTATTTAGTATATTTGAATGGCCTGCTTGGACCTAGTTCATGAAATCTCCTGTGTGAGCTTGCTTGCTCTTGTGATGTCAGAATAACTTAAAACTCAAAGCTTCTGTGGAGGCTGAAATAAAATCTAGTCAGAAAGCTTTTCTGTTTATGAAAGAGCTTTGAACTGTTAGGAGGATGCTTTAAGCAGGTAGATCCACTAAACATCTTTTCTCTGAAAATGGAGACACAGTAGTCTGCAAATTGAGTCCCATCTAACTAATCTATCCCCACGGAGTTCTTTCTTACTCATCCATGCTTCTGAAAAAAGTAGCTTGTAGTCTGGTAAGTTAAATAATCTGTCCAGCACTTGTAAGCTTTCTCACAAAGGCCCCAGCTGTTCCCACACTACATGGCTAAATATGCAGCTGCTATAGAATGGGATGTTTGGTCAGGTCAGGGGTTTCTGAATGTTGTTGACATGGTCCTGTCTCCTTACACCCACTCATAGGACGGAGGAGGCCTGTACTTTTAGTATGTGATGGTGTGCATTCAAACAGCAGAAACTGTGTGGGTGTTTCATCAAAGGGCTGCAGGACCTATCATGCTGGCTATGAGCCTGCTGCTCTCAGCTATATTTTAGGCAAGGACTGTGGTGTCAGAACATCTTCCTAAAAGGTCCAGTGGCTTGCCTCTCTGAGGAAGTTGAGTACCTCTCATGTAATGAAAACTCATATCCTGTGAAAGTCTCCAAGCAAGTATATTCTGCTGTATAATTGGCTGTCTGTTAGTGTGAGAAATTGTACAAATTTGATGCAAAAGATGCTACCTCAGAATGAAAGAAAATTTCTATTCCTCCAGAGATGACTTACTGTGAAGCATTCCCAATCCTTGCAGTAATGCTTCCTGAGCAACCTTTTGCTGTTGCAGAGACAAAAATAGGAGTTTTGTCCACTGGTGTTGTATCATCTGAGACAAACCCTTCTGCTGTTCCTTTTTTTCCTTCTTTTTCCCCCTCTTGCATTTTTCCTGGCTTTTTTTGTTTCTTGGGGTTTTTTTCCTTGAAGTTACCATATGCTAAATCCAACTTAGAAGTTAGTTCTCATTCCATACTAGAATGAAACTCTGAGCTCAACTTAGGGTTTCTTAGATCTTGACAGATTGGCAATCACTGTGAATCCTTTCAGATATTTTAGTAAGAGTTTTTATTAAGATAGTGTGAAAATGAATGTAAATGCAAATCTGTTATGTGATGTTTATGTTTCTGTACCATTTCTTTACAGCAGATTGCAAGAATAATGCTTTGGCATCAGGAAGCATTCAGGTAAATGGACATGGAGGACAGCCTTTGAAACCTCCAGTTAAAAGAGGTCCTGGACGGAAACCCAAGGTGGAGACTAATAACAGTAGCTGTGAAGTGGTGGTGCACAAGAAAAGAGGGAGGAAACCAAAAAAGCTACAAATTGTTGAACAGCAAAAGGTTGCAGAGCAGAATACAATCCAGACCACAAGGGATATACCAGAGGAAGCCTCTGTTTCTACTGCATGCAATTCTCTTTCCGAAAATAATGTGAAGGAAGACTTGTTACAAAAGAAAGGCCGAGGGGGTAGAAAGCCAAAAAGGAAGATAAAGAGTCGTCAGCCAGGCTCAGACCTCTTAGTTCCTGCAAATGTTAAAATGCAAACAAGAAGCAGGAGGAAAAAGACACGTGAGCCTGTGGAGGAGGGTTCTGAAGAGCTTAAAGATTCTGAACCTCACATGAGAACTAGAAACCAGGGTAGGAGGACAGCCTTTTACAATGAAGATGACTCTGAGGAAGAGCAAAGGCAGCTATTGTTTGAAGACACCTCCTTAACTTTTGGAACTTCAAGCAGAGGCAGAGTCCGAAAGTTGACTGAAAAAGCAAAAGCTAATTTAATTGGTTGGTAATTTTTACCAAGGGTTTTACTTCAGAAGGCTATGAAGCAGGTACAGTTAAGGAACAGCAGAACAGACTTCTGCTTCCCTGCTGCTATTATGGGTTAGAAGAGTATGTTCTGATTTGGGGAGAAAAATCTAGCAAAATGATAAACTGAAAGAACATTCTTTGAAAGAAATATATTTTAAACTTTTGCTATTTATTGCCCTCCAAATAGGTTATACATTTCAACAGTAATTTTGTTCACAGTTGAGAATAATTGAAGCAATTTCTGACTGACGTACAGAGTTCAGAGCTACTCTGCTCAATTAATATGTAATATCTCTACACAATTGAAAAAAGGTAATAGAACTTTTAATTGCCACAAATTGAAAACAGAAATCTATTTTTGACCAAGAAAGGTACACTTTGATTGTAAAGTCAAGTCGCCTAGGAAGGTAGACTTTGGCAAAAAGTGGCAGTAAATTCACTAGCATTTCTATTAAATAATACAATACCAAACTTTGCTAATCTGAAAATGCTCAATTTCAGTTGTGATGGAACGGTCAGCTGCAAAAGAAGCCTAGCACAGGCCATTGTATATCCAAGTTCTGCCAAACATAGCAAAAATGTAATCACAAATATATATATCCACATTGGAAAAAGTTTGACTAACGTCTAATTTTTCAGACCTTGATTCTTGTATCAATCACTAAATCTCTGTTTATTGTGCCAAAGACTGAGAATCAGTGCAGTGGAAAAACCTTTTTTTCTTTTTGAGTGTCAGTACAGCATACCATTTGCAGTGATAAAAGCTGTGTCTTGTTTTAAATAGTAAGTTGTTAACATTGTTCTGAAATGTATCCTTTTTGGTACTTCTGGTAGAAAATAATGCACTGGTGGGGTCCTTTGACAGAGATGTTCTAGTCTAAATGTATAATTGGTTAAAGGATTCAAGGAAATTACAGGACAGGTATGGAATTATGATGTTTACTTTCTGATCCAGATTGATTGTTGTTTCTACAACTTTAGACATACTTAAGAGGCTGAAATGACCTACAAAGAATAGTGTATGTGTATATATTAATATATACATAAACACATATGTCTAAAATATTACCCAGGTATAAATTTTTTTCAGGATTTTTTAGATAGCACTAGAATTGAAAATTTTAAAATGTCATACTTTATAGTTTAATTTTAAGGGGAAGATTGGTTATTTTCAATTATTAGGGTTAAAAGGCCAAATCACTTTTTATGCAATCATGTTTTATACAGTGGTCTCATTGCACATTGTGTTTTTCTGCACTTTTTATGGTATATCACGCTGACATATGTCAATATACACCCTAAAGAAAAATTCCATTTAATGATTGTGCCTTGTATTCTATTATTTCTTGCATCCTTACTAAAATTAAGTTGTCTATTGTAAATGATAACTATATGACTTAGGGGAATGTATTGTTATATGTACTGCTCTGGAAAAGAAAAGCAGTTATTTATTTGTTTATGGTACATTTAGTTATTTTATACCTTTACAAACAAACCTTAATACCATTTTCTATCACTTAAAAAAAGTATTGTCCAGTTTCAATGAAAGAAAATACATAAGTAGTGGTATTTACTGAGATCTGGTATGGTACAAAAATGTAACCAACATTTTCTGGTTATACTGGGTTTTTTTTGTTTTTACATGTCATCTGCAATGTCTGGAAGGGAGGACATGCAGAAATGAGATCTTAAATTTGCACAGATTCTGTATATGTATTTGAGGCTTGATTCTTCACTCTTTATTTTCTTACAAAAAAAAAAAAAAAAAGCCTAAGAGAATATTGGTATTTTCCACCAAGAGTAATAGAAATATGCTACTGTGGATAGTAGATTGGCATCCACCATACCTAGTTTTAGTTAGTTCATTTTGCTACAAAAAAATGGCTGAGATATTTTCCAGATCCTCTTTGAATTGTTATGGATTTGAATTTAGGGGCCAGGGATTAGTTTGCATTTGATTTGTCATCATATTTATTTTTTCTATCAAGTATTTCTTCATCATCAGATTAAAATGGAGTCACTAAACATGTGGTAAGATAACAAGCTACATTCTTACAGTTGCAATACAGCTTCACAATTCAAAACGGATTGATTCTACTTGTTAATTTTGTCAGATCTCACTGATGAAGGCAATCATTTGAAAATGTGTAATTTCCTGATGTTATCTGCATTGTAATATATAAAATAGATTATATCTAAAATTCATCTTCTGTATTTACTCCGTTTGTAATAATGTTTTATATGGCATGTTTATGTATATATTTATATATCGAAAATACCTTGTGTGTAAGTTTTAGAGACTGAGATAATCTGAGTTCCCTTAACAGTAGGTAGAAGATTGTACATCTTAATTTTACAAGGCTGGAAGGCCTTACCTGCAGAACATGGGTACTGCTTCCCACCAGTAATATTGGTGACTTTAGCCAATAATGTTTTGAGTCTTATTAGACACATTAATGTTTTTCCTTTAAAAATAAACTGTGGATAGTTTGGGTCAATTTTTTTGTACAAGCAACGCTAGAAATTTATTAGAAATTAATACCAGATTTATTTAAAAGTAATATTTTTTATAATTTAATTTCACTAGATTGCAAACTTTTATTTATGATACTTTAGTCACCATCAGACTATTTTGTTTGGGGAAAAATTTCTTTTTTGAGGTGGTTGTGAGATAATGTATCAATACAGAAAAAGAGCTTTTGATTACCGAGTCTTAGGTTGTTAAATGTGAGCAATAAACTATTGGTCAGTGTTCTGAAATAATTTAAGAACTATAGCTATATGCATGTTTTATAATGCCATCTCAAGTACTTAACAACTGATTCAGAAAATGAAGTATCAAAACCTCATGTGCTTGTTTTACATTTGCATTGTAAATAACATAGCTTCATAGCCACATACATGCAAATGATCTGGCAGCAATTAACTCAGTTTTATTCATTCAATTCATTTATATTTGACATGGATATGAGGACACTGTTCTGGTATTTCTACGCTATACTGGGAAATGTTAAAATTGGTATTTGCTGCTGAGTAGGTATCTCAATAACAGTGTGTTCTTCAACTACCAATGAGGAAATACTTCTGCTTCTGTCATGAGTGTGCTCTAAATGTTTAACAGCAATCACTGTACCTGTGCCTACATACTTAACAACTCTTTAACCACTTTGTTTCTGTTGTTAGCGTGTTCTCTGGGAACTGAACTGAAATTTTACCACTGTAATGTTCATTATTATTGTCAATATTGAACTAGACCTCTTTGTCACTCGGCAATGACCATTGATACAACTTTACAGAGAAATGTCTTCCTCCAGTGATTCAACTGCTGTGATAAAGATTTACAGATGTTTATTTGTACAGTGTCTGGTTTGTACCTGTGATCAGTTTGTTGATAGACTTGTAAGGTTGAGTTGGTTGAGTTAAATATTACTATGGCTTAATATTTGTAAAACTATTAATTGATAAAGGACCCTGATGCAGCACGCATAGATATTAATATCTATTTAAAAATAAATTGTAGTGTAGAGACAGCTTATTCACTGTATTGCTGTACAAATATTTTTAATTACCAATTCTGTGCCAGAAGCTTTTGTCTTACCAAAAAAAGGACTACATACAACTGTCCATTCAGTAACTTCAAGCTTGTTACAGTTTTTACACTGCATTTTAAAATATTTTGCTCACATTTGGATCGAGGACTACAAGTAAATGCTTTAGTGTGTAATTTGAATGTAGGCACATTGAATAGTTGACTGGTTCTATAAAAGCAATAGGCTTAACTGGATGGGACCCTTTCACCCTGTATTTATATAGTAGATTGGAGGTTAGAGGTTTTTAAGCTCACTTTCATCAGCATTCACATTTTATTTTTAGCACGTGAATCTTGCTGAGGTAATTTTAACATCGCTGGTCAACCAAAATATAGCCATAGCACAATATTTGCATTGTGTCACAAGTCCTTACCTTATTCTAAAATAGTATATTTTGTCCATAGCAGACTGTCAAAGGTTTTTCTTTTTGCCTTTTTTTGTGTTTTAAAAGATTTAATTATAACTCTGCTACATGCTGTGATAGAGAAGGTAGAGGGTTTTGAAACCTCACCTAGAAAACAGCAAAAGCTCGTTTTCTGTTTACGACCTAAATGAAGACAAATGAACTGTGTAAAATGAGTATATATTTTCTTTTATCCCTGAAGTTCTTGTAACAGATTGGTTTCCAAGGGGACCTAGATATTCAACTGATAAAAGGGCTGTTAGTTTTCTGCTGTAAATTACTGTATATACATGTTTGTTTGTATGCAGAGGAAAGTGTATTAAGTTTCATAAAACTGGCCAAGGCTTGACAATATATTTCAAATAACAAATCTGGCATTGACAGCTTACATAGCTTCTTGTTTTTGAGTTGTGAATACAGCTTGCTCACTTTCTATGATGTCTGGGGGAAAACAGCAGGTAGCTTTTAAACCAGAGCTAACCTCCAGGTGCTCTTGTGTTTCTGCTGGTTTTAATGCGGGAATTCGCCATGTCATTTTTACAGTGTGTTAGAGGAGGAAGCATGCCAGGAAGCCAGATTGAAAGACATCTTAAATTGCAGAAAAAGGTGATTAGCTGCTTCCCCCTCACCTCCCTCCCCCTTTCCCAAGGTTCTGACAGCCTCAAGGCACTCTAGAGAGAAACCTTATATGCTGCAATAAAATAAGGGTGAATAAATTTAGCTTTTAGGAGGTACGTAGTGAGACAAGTAGTCATTTGGATCCTTTTTAATGCAGATAAATACATCAGGAAATTCACTTCAAATAATGCAAACAATACATTTTAGAGAGGGGAAAGTTGTACTATACTGTTAATTTCTACACTGAAAGAACAAAGAATGAGGTCACACAAATTAGGAGTAGAAAGAAATAGAAGTACCTATCATGTACTGTGTGATGTACTGGTACTGTTTTGTGCTTAGAAGTGCCCGGATTGGTTTGCTAATACATTGAGACCATACAGAAGTTACATTTTTGGACCATACTAAAACTACAGAATTGTGGTGTACAACTGGATAATGACCATGGATGAATTAAATTCTGTCATAATGTTTTAATATGTATAGAGTGGAGCTCAACTTCAAGTAAATTACCTAGAAACGTTAATTTTAAGACTGACAGATTTTCAGATTAAAAATTACACTTATTTTGTACAGAATTATGTAAAACACAAATCTGTTGTATGTAATGAGTAACAGTTTTGAAAACTATAATTCTTTAGCTTTATCAAGGCTTTTTTCCTTCCAGAAATCTAGATTATCATGTTATAACCTGAAGTATCTCACCAGGATAACAGTGCCCTTTCTTTTTGTACATATGGATTGGAAGTTTCTTTACTGTTATGTGGACACTTTCTATGTTAGTTTTGATGCATAATACTTCGAATCCTTTTATACAAACTAGAATGTATGTGTAAGAATTACTGTCACTGCAATGTAGTAACTACAAACTTATTTTTAAATAAATAGAAAACATGTTTTTCTAAGCTGTCCAACAGTGTTTGTTTCTATCTAGTAATTTACTGTGCTATGGGACAATTGGTTGTGTATTTTTCAGAACTCCCTAAATTTAGCTCTTTTGATTCCTTATGGAATATGGTATAGTGGGTAAGACTGAACAGACAAAACTGGAACTGGAGCACTCTGGTGGAGATCACAATTTGCTATCTGGTCGGGGTTTTCACTAAGCCACACAGTTCAGGAGGCAATATAAAAGCGAAGACACTGTGTTGAATCCTCTTAGCTCACTTCACGTGTGCACCAGGGCACCCACCTCTAGCCCTCCAGGAAACCTTCCTTGTTGAGGTGACAACTGTTTGTACCAGAGCTACGTTCAATCTATGACAATCTCTGCTTCCCAGAGCTCTACAAGAAGCTAAAAGCACTTAAGGAGAGAGAATCCTCTGCCTCTCTGCCTGCAGAGTACTAGTCTGCAGCCTAGCTGCCCTGAGAGAGTGATGCAAGGAAAAGTCGACACAGGATGTGTTTTCACAAAGCTGCAGGGTTCGTTTGTTTATAGCTACATTTTTCTGTTCAACAGATGCAAGAAAAAAATAAATGTGTACTCTGCTTCATTTCAAATGTTATTTGCTTTATCAGATGATCTTTTCCTTCTTATGTTCCTTACCTGAAAACACAAGGAAGTGATGGAAGAGACCCTCACCTCACAGATGCAGGTATGTGTGCTTCTGAGTGACAGGACTGTGGAATTGTCACAGTGGAGTGAATTGAGTTCCCTGTGGCTTTCCAGACTCCATGTGAAGTCTGGCAAAAACAAGACTTGTTTTAGCAATTGAGGAAAAATCTCTGTCCCAGGCCATGTGAGTTTTGCTCGTTGGTGTGTTCTGCTTGGAGAAAATAATTTAAGAATACTGAAAATACGACACACTTCATTCTATGCTGCCATTATCTCCTGGAGGTGGTAGTTCTGGTCAATGTGCATTTCCACTATTACAGCACAATTGTAATAGTGGTGTGCTCATCCAGGCGTAAGCCACTCCAGTGCCAGGGTTTTAGTTTTGTTACTGAGGAGAGTCTTAAACACTTTTTCTTTGTTGCAAAAAGATCTAAAAAATCTTTTTCTGTGTAGCTGTTTACAGAATCCTTAAAATACAATCGTGTCCCAGTTCCCATTTCTGTGACAGGTATCTTTTTGAAACCTACTGTAGTTCTTTTATTTTGAGTAGAAATCAAGACTTTGCTTAGGATTAACAGATGCTGTGAAATGTTGATACCTGACTGTGCTGTTTGAGCATGTGCTGGTTTTAACACGAGCAGGAAATTCAACTCCAAATAAGCCACACCCCAGCCCCTGCCAATTCCAGTAAAGGAGGGACAAAAGAGAAGAGATTATGGGTAGAAATAACAGCTTACTGAAAACACAAAATGATGGAATAAGACCCCCACAGCACAATACAAAAAGAGAAAGTGTTTTACCCACAGAAAGGTATTCACCACAGGAACAAGAACAAAGATGGTGATGTTCCCCATGGGTCATTTCCAAGGCACTAGGATGATCATTCCTGCACCTGCCCATGGTAGTCAGGAAACAAAGGCAGTGTGATGGGGGAGGTCCCATGGCTAATATTTCACAGCCCAAAATCGGAGATAACAGTGATAGACAAGCGCCCCTGGAAGCTGGGTCATGCAGTAGGGGTCATGCATCTGCCGAGCTCAGTTCTGTGCAGGTGCCCTTGCTGCCACTTCCAATGCTCCTGTACACCAGTGCAGGGGAGAATGGTCCCACTGGGATGCTGGCTTTGTGCTGCCCCTGACCTCTGTGCCTGCAGTGCCACGCGTGGGAGCCACGCCACAGCCTCGCCTCAGCACTGCATCCCACCAAAGTCCCAGGATGGAGTCTGCAGGTCCTTTGCTCTCACCTTCGTACTGGAGCAGGAGAGGCAAAAGTGGCCAATTCCAGTAAGGGTGCCTGGCTTTTCCTGCTGAGTCCACATCCAGATGTGTGGTCTAGAATAACAACTTATCCACACCCACGCTGCTAAACTCCTCCCCCTCTCTAACCTGGACAGATCATAACGCTCATTAAACAAAGAAAATTGTGTGATCGTTGAAGTTGACCATTTTGCTTTCAAAGTGAAAAGCCTTTGTGCCAAAGCCTGTGTTCTCTCCTGCTCTAGCAATCAATATGAGCTTTGCAAAAAATGTTTGTCATTTTTCCCAAAGATAAATGAGCAAAGTGTAATGGCTTTAAAAATTAATCAATGTTGCTAGTTGAAACAAATGTGAAAATAAAGCAAGTTCCAGCGAGCAACGGACAATGTGACTGGAATTTAAATAGCATAAAATTGAGTTAATGTACAACAAATTATAATGCAAAATAAAATTTTTGTGGCTTTTACTACTGTTAACAGCAAACTCAACACCCAAAATGTCTGGTTTTTTTCTTAGCTCAGAGAAATACTCTGCTAAGAAATCTTTGCAAGAAGCTTAATTTACTGTTTGACAGGACTGCAGTGAGAATTTATGAATCTTCTCTTATACTTTGAAATCTGTGTGAGCACTGAAGGACAGGATAGAGAATTTGGGAATGATGTTCCTAGTCTGGTAACAGCCATACAGATTTCCTTTGTGCTTCTTTTTCTTGTGTCTGAAATGGGATGATTTTGCCTAAACTTGGTCTCTTGACCTTTCATTTTATTTTAGCTAGGTACATAAATGCAAAAAACCAAAATGCAAACCACAAAACAAAATCCAAAAAACCCCACCAAACAAACAAACAAAAAACCCTAAAAAAAACCCCCAAAACCCCCCCACAACAAAAAAAAAAAAAACCAAGAAGGAGGAAGCAAGAGCAGAGACAGGTAACCAACTCATTCAGCATCAAATTTCTGCAGAGGCCTATTCCTGGAGGTAGAGACTTCAAAGAATGTTAGCATTCAAGTGCCAAGCAACCTCAGCTCTTACTTTGCGTTTCGTGTCAGATCTCTGAATCTGACTTTGAACAAGGATATTCAAAATAATAAGGACAGTAATTTAAAATGCAAACCTGGTTAAAATATTATTAAAATATTAGAAAGAATTACTGTATTTTTTTATTCTGTAGCAGAGAAATCTAGTGGGGTTATTTTTTTGAAATTTGAGCCCCTTATTCAAAACTTGAATTCTCTCAATTATTAAGAAAGATGGAGAAAGCATGAACTGCTAAGAAATGGAATACAGCTATCAAGACTTAAACCAAAAAAAGAGCTACTTAGAAGTCCTTAATTAGTGATTGCCTCTCAATACACTGCCTATTTTTACTTAGCTAGAATCACAACATGAGGCACTGGGTCTATGTGCAGTCTGTACTGTTGTTGTCCTTCACTGACACAATCAGTCTGCATGCACAAGTGCACGGGGAAAGATTGAATATTATCTAGAACTTGAAACTTTTATGATATTTAATGCTTGTAAAGTGTTTGAGGCTGCAGAATGTGTGTTAGTGTTAAACTCTTCTGATCAATAAAGTTTACAAGGGAAATCAGTGGTTAAATTGTTTAGGAAAAATTACTAGAAAATTCACTTAAGCACTGTCTTAAGAAAGGGCAGATCCTCTGAAATTGTGTTATGGTGAGGATTGTTTATTTTTTCTTGCAGGCTAATTTATGAAGTTGTAATTTTTCTCTTTTTTTGGCCTCTCATTTGCCCATGTCTGGGTTATGACAGAGCACACAGGGCTGGCTTTTTTCTGGCATTTATACTGAAAATTTCTGCTCAAGCACATGGGGAGTAACCTGTTTTGTAAAACAAGCATCTTCATCATGCAATTTGATTTACTTTGTATTAAGAAGATGTCTTAATGTTTGGGTAGTAATAAGTCGCTCGAGTCACACTTTAAAACCTTCAGCCCCCCTGAGGCAGGATCAGGTGTTTACATGGCTCCTGAGATTTTACTCAAGGGAGCTGGTAGGTCCCAGTATTTACTGTAGCCTGGGCTGGTGTGATGCAAACACAGCCACGATAGCCCCAGTGAGTCTGTTCTCCTTGGGGTAGGTTGTGTGAGAAAATAGGTTGCTCTGAACAACATGATCTAGCTGAAGATGTCTCTGCTTTTTGCAGGGGAGGGATTGGATTAGGTGCCCTTGAAAAGGTCCCCTCCAAATCAAACCCTATGATTCTATGATTAAAAACTATTTTTCTTAGGTAGAATTTGTATTTCTAGTCTATTCATGTGAGTTTTCAATTGGGTATTCCTGCCATGTTACACAGGTTGAAATCCATCAACAAAAGTCCATCTGGGCCTGACCCCTTAGTTGCCACATGCTCACTAGGTATGGCTTGATGACATTTTGGCGTTTTTTCACAGTCTTGCCCTTTGGAGAGCTGTGCTCAGTGAGAAGTGATGGCTAGAACGTTTCCTTCCTCTTGGTAAGACTCGATGTTTGCTACTGATGAATTTCTTTTCTTGTCTGTAATGTTCCCATTGCTCCCATCTCTCTGGATCGTTTGCAGCCTGAATCTGCCTCGTCTGTTTGCTCCCACTCTGATTTGGGTGCCATCAGCAAGTTTGGCTGCTGTTGAATTTACACATAAGCAATCCGTGACACAGATGAGGCTCATGGCCGGGTTCGCCCGCCCTGCAGCAGCCCCGGAGTTTCTGCTGGGCGCTGACCCGTGCGCTATGGAAACCACTTGGGCTGCTCCTGCTTCAGCCGAGCCGGCATCCAGCTGTGACAAAGCCGGGCCCAGGGGCCGCACAAGGTGCTCTCTGAAGTACCAACAGCGTGGTGAGAGGCACGACATGAGGCTGGGCTACAGGGTTGTGTCAGGACACGTTTTGCATAAACTTCACATGAGAGAACTACTGCCGGACTTCTATTCGCAGCCGGTTGAAGCTACTTGTCCACCCACATTCACAGAAAAAAAAAATACCAAGGTAAGGAAGTTGAAAGTGCTATTTTCTTTAGGCTAGCCTGCAGAAATAAATTAGAACTTTTTATTTCTTTATTTTAATCTCTTTGAGATTAAGAAGTGTTCCCGTCTGTCCCGGAGCGGGGATCAGCGGGGCAGGAGCAGGGCAGGGGGTGCAGGCACAGCGCGCTGCTTGCGGCTGCTCGGCTGCTTCGGAATGTGCCCAAACATTTTTTTTTTTTTTTTTAATTCGGGTAACTCGCTATATGCTACAGCATCCTTTCTGTCTGAGGGATCCGGCTGCTCAAAAAGCCGATTTTAGAAACAGGAGGAAGGTGAGCAGAGGCAGAAGTTGCCGTGCTGGGTAAGCGCTGCGGGCAGCGCGGTAGCGACCCCCTGGTCCTGTCCAGCCCTCCGACCTCGCAGGGTGCTCATGGCGATTTGGTTGAACTGTGACTCTCCTTCCCCCCAGAACAAGTACTCTGCAACTACTGATAATGTCTAAAAAGAGATTTTTTTTTTTTTTTCACTGGTGGCAGCTCAAGTAGATGATGCAAAACTCAAAAACACAGTTTGTGGTGAGGCTTCATCACACACTGAGATGTTTCCATATTCCTTACAATATTCTTTGAGCCTCCTTTGGCATTGTTTTGTGATCTTGACTACTTTTGCTGGGCAGTTTTCAAAAATCTTCCTTCCCATGTGCACATGTGCTGTGCAATAACCCAAACGATTTTGCATATTACATAAATTAGGACAGCAGGATCTAGAAGCAACTTGGACTCAAGCGTAGTGAATTGCTTCTGCTTGCGGGCCGAGCATTCCAGTCCAGGGGAGAGCAGGAGCTGCAACAGCTGCTCCTGGAGGACAGAGAGTGGGGGAATGCTGCAGTGAACCCGAGTACTCTGAGAACACCTGTATAAAAGACACAAGTCTCAAATTTCAGCACATCTTAGTTCTGATTTGAAAAAGCCTTATAGATGTTAAGACAGTAAATGTGCTCCTCAGGTGAAGGTGAATGTCTTGGTTGTTTGGGGGAGGAGGAAAGAGTCGTGAATATGCACTAGTATGGTGTTTCAGGTTCCTCTGGGAATGAGAGGTGATGTCAAATCCTTTTCTAACCTAGTGGAGGGACCGTGGCACATTATCAACCTAGTACAATGCTGTAAGGGCCTTCGACCTGAAAGAAAAACCTCTTAGTTCTGTCAGATGTGCAATAATCACCGATCTAAACAGATTATTTTTAAGTCTATCAATCTGGTATGCCAGATTTGGTATGTTTAATGCACTGAATCAGATTATTTTTCTTTTTTTTTCTCTGTTTATAGACAAAAAAGATACCTGTTTAAATCTTAAAAGCAGGGTTTTGCTTTGTCTTGGGAGGCAGTCTATTTTAGTCTCCTATTAGCTTTTATAAGTACCATAAAATTTAATGCACTTAAAGTGGCCTAAATTAAGTGTGCTCCAGCTGCAACTGAAATGCCTGAATACAGATTGCACATTATGTTGTGAACCAGCAAAAAGCAACCTGAAGGAAACTTATAAGTACTGCACATCTAGCAAAGCTCACAGCTACATATTTTGAATATTTCAAAAATTTTTCTCTTCCTCTTTTCAGAGTAGGGAGCAGTGAAGTGTCTGACGAAACTTCCTGTTGGAATGCCTCACATCAATGCAGCTGCAGCTCTGCAGATTTCTGTGCTGCTCTTGGCTCTTCCTGCACAGTATTTCATATCTCAGTGGTATGGAACGGACTCTGCCGAGCGCATCCAAAGAACAGAAAGGTTGTAAGACTCACCTTCCCTACTGCATTTATTTGTAACAGTTCTCTTTCTCATCCCCAATCATACTTTCTCCTAGAAAGCTGGGAGTGCGGGTGGATTGGCTATTCCTATACAAATCCTACATTTAAATCATACCTCAGAAATGTGAGCCATTTTTGTGACTGTATTTTCTTGCTTAAGGATGTCTTTTAAAATTCAAATAGCAATTGTTGTTTTCCTCACATAAAAATCTTATTAATCAGCATGAATGCCTTAATCTCATTCGGTTTTGGGACATTCCAATATATGTTACAAAGGGTTATGTCTCTTTCAAAAGATAAAAATAAAGCATTTGGTTAACATTAGTTCTCATTTTCCATCACCTTTTGACACCTACTGTTATAAAATATTTTCTTGCATGGTATGACTCAGTACAGACTTTTAACCAACAAAATTCACTTGCAGTCAATTACTTAAGGCAGTGACAATGGTAGGAGTTAAGTAAGGAGTGTGATTTTTTCTATGAATTAAGAAGCTCTGTATTGACAAAATCCCACATATCTATCTCCAAATAAAAAATGGAGACTATTACATTAGATCCAAATTTTTGATAGCGGTGTCCACTGGCAAACATTGGCATCTTGAAAATGAACCATGCAAAGAGAGACTCAGTCGTAAATGTGGCCTGTGCAGTGTACTAGCTGTGTGATTAATCTGTGGAATTCCCATACATGAAGCAGAAAGAGCAAAAGATTGGTCTGATGAAAAGAGAACTAAACTTGGCTTATGCATAAAGACCTAGAGTGAAATAATTTTCAGGCCTCATAGCATGAGTCAACCACTTACTATTTAGATTTATGCAAAAACCTGTAGGCTTTTTTTAATAGTCTTTTGATTATGTACACCATTTAAAAAAATATCTCATGCTCTCTATTCTCAAGTAACAGTTGAAGCTGCAGAATCTGAATGTAATTTAACAATTTCTATAGTCTGAGTACAGGAAGAAAGCAATCTTGTAATGAAAAATGGTATTTTCCAAAATTTACATATAGTTTACTGGTACAAGTGATGATTGAAAGAATATTCATTTGCAGAGTTGATATTAATCTTGAGGAGAAATTGTTCATGGTAACTGACCCTTTCTTCCTCTTCTCTACAGAAGTGGAACGTCAAAGTTTCAGTATTAAAAATCTGCATAAGAATATTAGAGAAGGTTTTAAAAACAGTATGATGATAATTTTTATTCCTAAAGGATGATTGCCTCTTGGAGCATCTCAACAAGATCTTACTTGAGTCTGGATGCATGGACAGATTGTTTAAAGCTGTGGCTCTCAAAGACAAGGTAGGGTGTTACTGTCTGCACTAAAGAGATTTCAGACATGGTCTGTTCTGAGCAGGAAGGTGTGTTGTGGGGAAGTAAGTGACAAAGAGGAAGTATCTCTCATTTGCTTCTGATCTGCATTTGCAGACTGATCTGGATCTTTCTACCAGTTTTAAGAAAACCTTGTGCTTATATTCTACACAAACATCAAAACTGAACTCCGTGAGAAACTAAACATAACTCATGGCAGTGATCCTATACATGTTATCCTTGAAATTTATCTGACTCTGAAGGCAGAACACTTAGCCACATGAATGACTGTAAGCAATTACATGTTTGTAGGGTAAGATGCTAAAGCATTGGATGGATATCTTATGCTCTATATTATAGTTCAAGAAAATCTGAATTAGGAATCACAGACAGAAAATCTGTGGGCTAAGAAGAAATGAGATTTTGATTATTGGCCATGTAACAATGATTGGTCTGGAAAAAGTAAAATTATATCTGTTTACACATATACACCATTTTAATTTAAGAAGACTGTTCATGGACTTCTTTCAGTTTGTTGAAGGAGTTATTTATGACATTTAATTATTGTACAGTAGAAATACTCCAGAGGTTTTACTTTGTATGACCCTTCAAAGGTCCCTTATTCTTGATCCATGTACAGTAATCAAAGGGGTCAAGTCCTGTGACCTGTGGAGGATCCTGACTTAGTTTTGCTCCCAGCAAAACCTAGGGGAATGATCTATGAATGGAATCAGAAACAGTGCTCTTCTTAGCTTCACCATAAATTGCTTTTCAACTTGGTGGAAAACTCCTTGCATACCTAAAGATAAAACCTGCAAAGACCAAATGATCCACTGATTATTTGTATATAGTTGGAGCTGTTTGTGTCTTAATATTTTGTAAAGAACGGGTTATCCTAAAAATAATGCCATTCGAGACCTTCTGTATTAGCTGCTGTTTTTAACAAAGCACTTGGACACATTAAAATTTTGCCCATTCCTCTTTCTGTTAAGAGGTATTTGTCAGCCTTAAGTCTTTCTACACATTTGACGTAAACAAAAACTTTTGTAAAAAGCCTTGTCTGCACAGGAACCTGCTTTCACTTTCTTCCAGGCAGAGTGAAGGGAGTAAGACTGAAAGACACCATAAGAGAGGAAGGAGACTAGGACAACCTGTATTTTAAAGACCTTACAAAAAATACTGAAGAATCTCGTTGTTAGAGTGCAGAATTTGCTCAACTGTATAAAATTAGTGGGTCTCCTCTGCTATAAAAATTCTAATGCAATGGTAGAGTAACATATTCAAAGAAATTAGATTAATATTCTTTTTTTCATGTTGGAACAAATTTATTTTTCTTGTGTATTCCTTAGACGTGTTTATAATGTAAAACTCATGCAGGCTTCAAATTGTAGAGAAGTTTGTATCAAAGGCTTTGCAGTATCCCGCTTAATTAACCTTCTGATTATTACTAAAACTCAGCTTCTAAAGAATTTGTTTATATGTTGAGCTATTAATTTCACATTTTAGGAACTGGTACTATGGAGAGAGCAAAACTCAAAGTGGTGAAAATGAAGCAAAACTCCATTCTTATTTTGCAGGTATTGAACTTTTTGCAATCCTTTTGTATTTTACTCCTGATGCTGTCTGTAAAGCTTCTATAGTAGATTTCTGTAGTTAATTTGTAAATGGCAGGCTGTTTTCCTTTTTTCATCTCTCTAAACGTGATTGACAATACTCAGTAAACAAAACAGGCGATATAAAATCCAAGGCCTCTTCCCCGTGTTGTGTAATAGTATCAATCTGATGTAACTGTTATGTATTTTACTGAATGCATCAGTGTATATGAATTTTGTACCTACAAAACAGTGGTACAGCTTTCACTTGATTCAAATGAACTTATTTAGATCAATTTCATAAAAGGAAAAAGAAATCATTGACCACTTTGTTCCTAGAAAAAGTCCCTAATCAGACTGAATAGAAGAATTCTGTGAGCTAAACGGGCAAAAAATAATGCCACAGTAAGTTACCACATGTAAGCACTGTAAAATACTGTATGTAAGGCTTAAGTAATTGCCAATGCATACATGTGTTAATGCTTTCTAAAACTCTGTTAAGATCCCTATAGAATATCAAATGTATACAAACAGAAAAGTGTCTTTCTTAGTGGATGTTGCTTTGTAAAATACAGTAATTAATATTCTGGGGGAAAAAACAAAGCACCTTTCTTTACTTTCCCTACTGTCAGTTCTCTTCAAGTAGAAGTCAGAATAATTTCTGTTAAAATGTTTACTATAACTGATCAAACTTTTATCCTTGCTAAATCTTTTTCTTTGTTAAATTAGAATCAACTCATGTTCACAGTCCAAAGCCTGAATATATTAAGTTCTGTGTGGGCCAGGTAATAATTCACAGAAGATTTGGCTACTCAGGAGTCATTGTCGGATGGGATGTAAAAGCTAACACTCCAGAAGAACAACTACAACCCAGATATCCTCCAGTGAAACAGGTCTAAATGCACTAAACTCTTGCTTTATTAAAATATACACAGAATAACTCAGGTTAAAATATCCTCAGAAACACTGTTACAGACCAACTTCCTGCTATCCTAGTGGGAAATACTCCAGAGTTCTGTAACACCTGTGCAGCTGAGTGATGCCTTTGCTGCTTCTGCACTGTGGCCCCAGTACAGCTTGGCTTTTACACCAATGAGTGGCAGTGTAGTATTCGAAGTACCAGTGCCAACCTATGTTGTCTAAAGAGATTTTTCCTGCTGTGTGACTAAAGTTGAGAAGTTTTTAAGTCCTTTATCTGTTTATCCATAACTGGTGGCATCTTTACTGCACCAGAGAAATGCAAGTAATCCTCTGTATTTAATCCGTTTCAGTGAGAAAGCAATGTTTTTGAGGATCTGGTTACTTGGAGTGTAAATCTATTTTTAAAACACATTTTTATTAGAATTCTTAAGGCCTCTGAATTTCTTGCTTAAGTCCTTGAATTTGAAAATCGGATGTTAAGTCTTTGTTGACAGTGCTAATCTGGTAATGCAGTGCTGCATACTCCGCATACCACTGACATGCTGCTTAAGTAGCAGGAAGTTAATCATTAAGTCAGGGTACTGAAAATGAGGAAAACATGAAAATCTTTGCTTATAGCAGAAAATTCATGTTCAGCTGGATACTGACATTCAGTCCCATTTTGAGCATTTGGTTCCTTCCCTGATGTAATTTTATCCAACTGTCACTCATCTTTGGCTTCTAAAACACCTGCATCCTTGCTTTCTTTTCTCCTCTCAGTAGTGCTATCACCAGCTGAACCCCCAAGAATTTCCCAGCAGACGCTGACTCATTTTATGTACCTTGCATTGTTCCGCTGTCCCAGAGGCCTTGTGTTCATCTTTATTGTTTTAATTTCAAGAGCAATGACAAGGGGTTGAAGTGTCTTTTGTTGGCTTTGGGGTTTCAAAGCCTATCACGTCATAAGCATCTTGCAAAATGCCTTCTGACCTTTAGGCAGCACCTTACTAAATGTGGTCTTTGTAAATGCCTCCAAACATCAGTCATATTTTCAGCCCAACTTTTCCTTGCCTTCCTCTGATCCTTCCAGATCCTTACAAAATCACTGAGCAGAGGCCACTGCCTGTTCATTGATTGATACTGATTGTTTCATAAACTCCATCTGTATTCATACATCACTTTTTTTTTTTGTTTAGATTGTGGGTTACTTTGGGCAGGAATGTTTATGGATAGCAGAGAATATCATGGCCCATATTCCCTGGCCCAGGATTTATTTTCATAGGCACTTCTTTTTAGAAAGATTCATATATGTGCATATAGAAGTTGCCTTAGCTCTCTCCAGGATGGGGACCATGGTTATTGGAGGTGGCATTATGTTCTGAACTTGTCTCTTCCTCTCTGGAGTTCAGCTGCCACTTGTGAAGGAAGAAGGGTGGTAGCAGATGGCCATTGGGCCTATGTACAAAAAGCAAGGATGTTGTAAGTCTCATTTCTTGCAAGCCTAGTTTCTTGCAAGTCTCGTTTTTCTGTGGAAAAAAAAGGTTAATTAAACTCTTAACTCTTAAAAAATGTTTCAGATATGCCAAGAACTTTGTGTGTTGCAGTTCTGATTGCTTTATATTTAAAACATTGGTAAAATCATAAAAATTAACGGGCTGTATAAATACACACACATATATATATATACACACACACACACACATATATACATGTATCTCGAGTGGATTTAGGTTCTGTAAGGCCACTGAAAGTTAACTGATTATAATATGTAATCTTTAGTCATCATATTTCTTCTTTTAGGCTATTTATTTTCTTTCTATTTTTACAGGATCTAAACCATACTCCTTATTATCGAATTCTAATTAACAAAGCAAACGGAATTGGAAAATCTACAGCTTATGTTCCTGAGGAAGAGATAACAGTTATTATGGGATTAGAGGTAGCATGAATTTTTATTCAGTTGCAACTTGATTGTTATCCTGTATGTTTAAAAGCTGGCTGACCTTTGGTTTAATAGATATTAGCTAGGATGCAAAGTTAGTGAAAACTAATAGACAAAGCAGATAAATTACTGCTGTACTTTCAAGTATGGGGTTTTGGTAGCTGAAAAATGACCAAGCTCAGGTACTACCCACTTTAAAGTATCCAACTGCTGAGAACTGTAAGTATTTGAGCAACTTGATTTCCATCATGTATAGGCTGTTGCAGACACAGACTTTTGTTTTGTGATTTCTGGGGATCTAGTGAAGTGTTTTGGTTTCTCAATTCTACTCTGAAATATCTGCATTTCAAACAGCTCATACACAGCTGCTGCCCAGACTGAAGAATGTCTCCTTTCTTAACTGCTAAAGTCTTCGAGAGCCAAAAATTGTGTTTTGTGCACAGGGTTGAAGTAGCTTTTGATTCCCAGCTTATGCAAGGCACACCTGATTTTTAAGCTAGTCTGAGACTCTGATCCAGAAAACAGCCTTCAGGCATGCATGCCACATACAGATGGCTTTTTGCAAGGGCCCCCTATGTTGTTGTGGATGCCTTCTTTGTGGACAGTGGCAGGGTCTGTATTTAAAATTACAGCAAGTACGTGAACCAATCATCTAACAGGTGATGCTGGGTCTAATCAAATGGCGCAGATTCAAATTGTTATCCTCTGCCTTTTGGGAAAACCTCCCAAAAGAATTGTGTAAGTCAGACTTGTCTGAAAACTCTCCATGCTCTCTCTCAAAACTGTGCTGCTGCACATAATAGGACTCCTCTCAACCACAATGTGACACAATCACCTCTTTTATTTGAGAGAAGCCTTAGTTCAGTCCATTTTGTTTTAGCCACCAACTGTAATACAGAATATGCCAACATGCCTGAATTTAGGAGTAGAAACTATGCTGTTCTAGATGAGTATCATAAATATTTTAAACTGGATTCTGATTCTACCTACATTGTCTAAAAAATGCACCTTTCATCATGCCAGTTAGCTGGCTATCTTCAGTTTCCTTTATATTCCATGGGGAGAAACAGATACTTCATCTTAAATATTGAACTTGTAGAATTAGCTTTTAAGGTATCAAATTGCTTTATTCACCTGTGTGGCAGGTTAATTCTATGACTGAGATATTAGAGAAACTGTTGATAACAAGCTCACAAAATCAGGTATTTCAAAGTTGTCAAGATGAGATTAATAACAGATGGTGAGTCATGCCCCAAATTCAAAAGGTCTGTGGATTGCCCTCACTCAGCCTTTTGTTCAGCCTCATAGGCACAGTAATTTCTTGAGGAGTTAAGAGATGAGAAAATGCTTAGACTTGTCATGACCCTTTCCCAGCTGATAGGTCTGAGCCTCTCACTGTTGGCTTCTTGCAAGACAAGGATCAGATTGTTCTTGGTGGGTTTGCATCTACATGTTGGACCTAAGGCAATCACCTGGGTCTATATTCACCATTTCCCCCACTGTTTCTTTACTATTCCTGCTGCCTCATTGGATTAGATAACTGATCCAGCTAAAAGAAATGCCAAATACCTCTAAGAGCAACACGAGTGGGAACTACTTCAGTAAGAAACTGCTGATTTAAAACACTGATGTTGGTGTAAAGCTAGCTTGTAACCTCTCATGAGATCTGTTCAACATTTTATAAAGCACTTGGAGAGAGCTGCTATTCTGATGACAGAAATTCGGTTATGGTACACAGAAAATGCCATTGAAAGTACCTCTATGTACATCAAAAACTCATGAGTTTTCAAACGGTGTAGTAACTTCAATAATTTGTTTAAGTATCAGTTTATATTTATTGACAATTCTGATGCTTCTTCAAGTTGTACTATTTTTTCCTCAGGTGCATCACCCTGATATGGAAACCTACTTCAGTGGATATGATGGATCAAAATACATTATGCAGCCATGGTTGAAAAAACTCTACCCTCATGACTGAGTCTTCACTGTCTGTACCTGTAATGTATATCCAGACAGCAGATGTCCTTTTTAAACCTGAGCAAACAGACACCAGGATAAAATGTATATTTTTTCTACGATGAAATAAAACATTCCTAAATAGATTTTATATTGAACACTCAATTTTATCAGAAGTGAACACACTGCATGTTCAGTTTGCTATGACTCAGCAATAGGAATTAATTTCCTTCCAGTTTTGGGAGGAAAGGTGTAAATGTAGAGCGTTTCAGTCAGGAATGCCAAATGTTTGGCACGTCAACTATGTTGCTGTTTTACAGGGGCCAGGGAACAAAAAGAAGCAGTTGTGAACTGTTATTTTCAGAATTAACTGTAACCTTAATTTTAGGGGATAGACTTAACATAAGAATGAATTTAAAAAATCATCAAAAGGCACACACAAGTATAAAAATTTTATTAAGAAAATATGTAGAATTTGAACGTTTTTAGAGCAACTTGCTTCTCCTGTTTTCTTTTCCCTTTATCTCAAACACAGCAAACACTCTACAAGAAGCATAAGCAGTAGCATTCTGGATTCTTTCCTGCAGGGTCAGTGAATCAGCAGACTGTGACAGGTGATTGTCTATGTGGCCTCCCCATTCTTTTGTTTCTTCTTCTTTTATCAATAAAGGCTTTCCCAACGCCTGGCCAAACAGCCGACATACTTCCTGGGCTTTCCGGCGCGTGTTTCCAACAGCAGTGACACAGACTTGACGGCTGAGAGGCACAAGGAGCAGCACAGTAACAAACAGGTCCAGCTGATGTACTGGTGTTTCTGCCAAGCTGTGTTTTTAACATCGTGGGGTTTGTAACTGCAGGGATGCTAAGGCACATCAGCTTCCCTCACCTTCTGCGCCACAGCTTGGGCATTGAGGGGAGAGTGTGTGGAGGAAATGTCTGCATCCTCACTAGTTCCAGTGAGATCAAGCATTCTAACACCTGTTTGCTGCAGGCATCCATGCTCAGTTGTGGAGAGCAAGAGTTCAGCCCTTGCTCCAGGCATTTCAGTGGCTCAGCTGCAAGGTATACTAGCAACTGCTTACCCTCACTGGCCGTATTTCCTGATCTCCTGTAGATTTATCTGACATTCACTTTTGGCATCTCTGGAACCTTTAACAGCAGCTAATTAAGCCTGCTTCTTGGACCAGACAGTTCTTTTCTTAAAAGAGGCAAAACCCCAACCAAGACTAAACTTCCTTCTGGCCCTTCCACCTAGTGGGAGAAGTCTGGACTGTGAATAGTCAGTGCCACACCTGGTTCTTTCCAGATCATGTCATCAGCTAACAGTAATGGGAATTGGCAAGGGTACTTAAAATTATCAACATCTGGTAACACACTTGCACCCTCATGAATAAATACAAATGAAATCTACACATAATGATGTAATCAAAGCCAAATTCTATTGACCTAAGATTCACAGCAGATTATACTCCAGTGGAAATCAGTGGGAAAAGAATTTTTATTACATTCTACTTTTGCACAGAGACAAGAACAAATTCTATCTGCTAGACTGAACAACATTAATTTGTAAGTTATACTTAAATCTCTAACATAAATATTAATAGGTGTGAAGGAAACTACTTGCTCCCATTGCAAACAGCATAAATTATGTATTCGTATTAACTGAGGCTGTAAGATTTTTGGCATGTGAGAGAACTTACCGAAGGGTGTCTATGGCTTCTGGTGTATGGTAGAAATGAGGTGGATTGATGGTAACAGAGGTTCCTAACTTTTCAATGAGTAGATTGCAAATATTCTGCATTTGTCCAAAATCACTGAATATGATACAGACCTGGGAGTGAGTGAACAGACATCACATGAGTAATACTTTCATTTTCTACTATGAATCAACACTTTTATTTAAATGAGGCCAGACATCTACAAGGTAACTAAACATACTGTATACAATTCCAACATTTATGAGCTTTTAAGACTTCTACATAGCCCTAGAGACTAGCATTAGGTTTGCAAGAGAAAGAAGTTCATTAAATGGGTTAAAACTGAGGATTAAGAAATCTCTTTCTGAGGAAATATGGTATTCTTGGTATGCAGACAATCTGAAGAATGAATGTGCTCTTTGGTGCACATGACTAGATGCATCCTGGTTTCTCCCTTCTTAGATTGCTAGATGTTAATTATGCAGAAGCTCAAGAAAAATGATGTGGAAAACATTGTGCACGAAGGAAAACTACATTTGAATTCCAAGCATAAAGAAACCTCAGCTATGAGATTAAGCTAAGCCCAGCCCAGTTCAGCTTGCAGTAGGCTCCAAATCCTTTGTTGTCTGAACAGACTCACTGCAGTGCCAAGAGTGAACTGGGCACTTCAGACTTGGATTAAAAACAATTTAAACACTTAGCTGTCTCTGGCTTTAAGAAGCATTAAATGAAGATGCATTAGGAATTCAGGTCCTTCCCAAAAGTTATGAAGCGGGAATCACTACTAGCCCTGGATCCAGAGCCCAACAGTTTTCCTGGTGGAAAATCCAGCCAGGCAGCAACTTTCCAGGCAGGAGCCAGCTTTTCTCTGTGGGAAAGCACAGCTGCCAGGACTGAAGCAATGACACTGAGCTGTACAGCATTCTGGAATCAGAAATAAATCCTGGATCCGTAACTCTTTTTTTAGAAAAACTAAAACCTCATCCTCACTTCCAGTAGAGCGCTCTCACCATGAGTCAGGTTTACCTTCTCTCTTATCCCTGACTTGCCTCTTTTTGCAAACTAATACAGCTTCCACAGGAGTGGAAGAAAAAATCTGCAGTAAAGAAAATTCTACTGCCAACACCTGAGACATTCAGTTGCCCCCATACTGCTGCAGTCTATGCATCACTCTACCCCAGTGAAGGGCTATGACACAGAAATCCAAGTTACAGCATGGCAACTGCACTGCAGCAGCTTCCTGTGTGCATGCCAGAGATTTACCTTGTGGAGAATGAGATAATTCAAGAAAGCCGAGTCTCTCAGTGAGCAAGGAGGGAGCTATTTCATATACAGGGTAAGGTAAAAAGTAGTTATTGACAATTATTGCAGAATAATTAATGCCCCCATCTTGTTACCCTTGATAGCCTTTTGGTGTAGTACCTGAACCTTACCCTGGCTTGGATCCTTGCACTGGTTCAGTGGCTCTGAAAGGTGCAGTGTCAACTGAACAGAGACTGAAGATGAGGCTACACCTACAGTTTTTTTCTGCAGTGGGAGTTCTTGCCATACAAAAAAGGTTTTGCCAGAAAACTGTCATAGCTGTATTTTGGGGAAAGTCTCACTATGAGGACTGTCAATAGTGCTTTCCAGATTGCCATCAGCATTTTCAAGATTTGCTCCTTCTAGGGGATGAAACAAAAGAATTATAGGTCATCAGCAGGAGATAAATTGCTGAGACTGGGGCACTTCTGGGCACTCCAGAACTTTACTGTTAAAAAAGAAGCACTTGATCAGGTACCCTCAGGGGCAGAAAACAACTGAGCAATAGCTGATTTTGCTGTTTCCTCTCCTAAAAAAAAAAAAATCACAGTTTTCATTTAGAGCTACATCTAATAAATTCCACTTACAGAGAATACTTGAACATTAAAATGCAAAGAAATGTTTTAACTTCATCAGTTATTAAGGTTAAAAAGTGTGAAAAGTAACATGAGGCTATGCAAAACTACTAGAGACATTCCAAGGTTTGGAGAAGGCTGTAAATGACAAGCAGTTATGATTTATAAGGAGGTAAGTGTATTAAGAAATGCACAAAACCAATATAATCTTCCTCCCATGAGAACGTCATGCAATAAATGAACTATTATGATAAAGATATTACAGAGCTTTGTGATCTTATATACAACTTCATTCTTCTGCATATTTTCCTTTGTTATAGCATGAATTAAAATTATCTCCTTACAGCTGAAAGAATATCTTGAATTCTTTATAATACTTTTAAATAGCTATTTGCCTGGGAACTTTTCAGTCTTCTAAAAATTCTTTACAGGAGACAAATGGTAAAGAGTTTACAGAAAGAAGTAACACAGGATTTCCAAGACTTTACATATAACACACATAATGGCAAACTAACAGAGAAGCAAGTGGAAGTGAGTTTTAAATTCATTCATATTGCTAAAGTTTTAAATTCATTTATATTGCTAAAGTAGGCAAACATGCTGGCCAATGGAATTTCGTTGGTTTATGAAGCTGCACTAATGAAACAAGGGCATACATAAAGGGACAAGCAAGGAGAGACTAATATCTGCATTAAGAGTGGCCACACTGCTACCTCAGCATGCAGGGCAGCCAAAACAGCAGCACTGTGGCTGGATTCTTCCAGTCTCAACCCCCGGGTCCCAGGCAACCACACAACTTTGCAACAGCAATTACAGCTGGTCCAAGCTGCTTACAAATCAACACTAAATCCAAGCAATTAGCTTTCCACATTTAATCCTTGTTGTATAAAAACTAATAGCAGAATACGGATAATTGGTTAAATTACCACTTAAAACTGAAGTTGTAAGCCTAAGCTTGTCTGTAGCCTAAATAACAGTCAATGTAATAATTAATAATAGAGTTTTATTCATTTTTAAGTACAGGTCATCTAAAAAACACGGTGATTTAAGCTCTCAAGGTAGTAGGTGTCTTCATGAGAAAGCTGAAGTCACTCAGAACATGACATTGATGCATACCATTTAAGTATCTTAAGACTCATTTTAAAATACAAATTTTGTTCTCCAAATTCTCAATCATTTCTGTATTTATTGGTGTTATTAGATGAGAATATGCCTTAATGCAAGCAAACTAAGGAGGCTGAACCTGTTTAAGAGGACTGTAAACCACAGCTCTATAAAACAGCTATCATTTTATTGCAGGCTTCCAGGTTTACTCTGTAAGAATCTCTAAACTTGCTGGGTAGTGATTAGAATTTTATGGTCTAAAAAAATACATTAGCTGAACACACATAATTTCCCTCAGTGAATGTTTCAAGCACAGCATTTATTTCCTACTATGGTATGAATGTGCAAATATATACTTCCTTTAGCAGATACTGAAGTAAATGGGATTATTCCCATAATATCTGCATTTCACAGAGCAATTTTTACCTAGAAAATTCTGAGCCAATTACCCAGGAAACAATTAGCTTTACATTACTTAGAGCAAGCTGATGCAGGAGTTGTATAGAACAGACCAAAATCCAGGTGCTGTGCAACTGTGGCCTAAGCAGATCTTGCATTTGCTCCCAGTTCAAAGAGCTAAAATAATGAAAAAAAAAAAGAAAGCTGAGCTGGGAAAAAAAAAAAAGGTTATTAACTGGGGCAGCTTTCTGAACTCACCAACTCCTTGAAAGAAGCAGAGGGTAGGAAGGGCTGTGGGTGAAGGAGAATTTAGAATTGTCAGTTTACTCACACTGCCCCAGAACCAAATATGCTGGTCTGTAGCATCAGGTAACATTTAGAAAGCACACATTCATCTGAGAAGAAAACAAGCCCTGTACACAACAGAAGACTGCAGCTGAACTCTGGCACACAACAGAAGACTGCAGCTGAACTCAGCTATAAGCTTCATTCTTTAAACAGTTCATTTGGACTATGTTGCCATTATGCTCCTTGGTCTGAGAAAAGATAATCTCCAAATTTTTACACAAACATTTTTTGCACACTTCTTATTCTTTATTTTATTTTATTTTTGGTTAGGTTGAATACATACCTCTGCTTCCATTTGGTAAGTATTTTCTACTCTACTAAAATCTTCTGTTACTGTCATATTTTCTTCCTAAAACAAAGTAGAAGAATATAACCTTAAAATACAGAAATTAAGCATCTGCAGTATGTATGTGGTGCCCTATAAAAGCTGAACTATTTTGGCATATTACTTATGACTTTGCAACAGAAATTTTGAATTTTCCATGCAAGTATCTTCAGTCAAAAACTAGCTGGATATGAAAGACTTCTTGCATTAGTCTAAGGCAATTATACAGTAGCTCTATAATGTGATTTTGCTGCTATTCCCTTGAAGAGAACAATTAGGTCATAAAAGTGGCTGCTAGCTAGAAGCTGTGTGTATTAGTGTGTAACTGTAAATTCACCTGGTACAAGACATCTAGAAGCTTTAATTGCTTTAGGAAAGTCAGTATGTGAGAATGCTTTTTAGGCCCCTATTTTAAGATATTTTAGCAGCAGCTTGTAGCAAGGTCGTATGAACAAAGACTCAACAGCCATTATTCTGGCATAATGGCAACCTTTGAAAAAGGTTGTTACACCAGTGATACCTCAGCATCAACAGCGGCTACACTGGACAACATAACGGCTGCACAGAGCACCAGCAAATCCCGTAGGACATGTAAATAAGATACTGAACTCAGGAAGATACAGAATAACTGCAGTTACATGTGAATATCTGACCAGCTTGCTACTGGTCTAAGTCACGTATCTTTCATCCACTTCGCTCCGCAGTAAACAGTTTTGGACGAATAATTTATTGTGAAATTACTCTAACATAGCAAAAAAAGCACAGCCTACAGTTTAACTGCAGCTTTGCATGTAACACCCAAGAACTGTAGTAAAGCAGATACCCAGCCTTCCAGTTACTAAAGAATTTTTACTTACTAAATGTATTTGCATAGGAAATATTTGCCTTCAACGTTGACACATTTTAAACGATCTTTCATGTTAAAGTATTTCCTATAGGAGCTCAAGTCTTCAAGTTTATCACGTAGCATGCATGTGTGCGTAAGTTAATGCAAATGACATTAACTATGAGAAGCATTTTCCTTTTAAAACATTATATGGTTTTATTACCATTGCATAGCAGTCTACAAATACCTGAAATTTCAAAATTTAGGTAATGATTGATTGGTAGTGCTCAAATTCAACAACAGTCCTATTTTTAGATATTTTCAGAAAATCTCTTCTAGAAAGGGCAAGGATTAGCAAGGGCCACTAGACCATAAAAGCTGTATTTTTTCTTTTATGTGGCTGGCTAGTGCTTGCTAAAGAGTGATCAAGATAGTCTAGCACCAACAGCTCATTTAATTTACAAAATGGGGCAAATTCTACTACAAATTCTACTATTTATGATAGAATCCAATTATAATTGCCAAGAAAGATTTTTTCCCCAGAGTTTTCATATATTCTATAGAAATTACCACACAGAAAACACAAACTTCTACAACTCGTATCTTACAGAAATAACTGTGCTGTGACACAATTGTAAACATAGGGAAAAAAAAAAAAGCATGTTTTCCCCTTTCCCCTCTCCTTAATCCTTTTTAAAAACAGGTTCTCTTTCCTGCTGAGCAGATCCAAGCCTTGGAATTTGGCTGTGCTCTCCCAAGGTTCCTGTGTATTTAAGGACACTGCCATCCTGTGGCACCAAGCACTAAGGCAAGATTGATACTATGGAGTGAAAGATCATTTTGCACCTTGTATTACAAAATTTCCTTCACAGCTAGTTTTAATCCCACCAAATTTGACAGTAGCTGCATGTGCTACTGAAGATAAATGGATGAAACAATTGCTGAAGTCATAACAAGGTGGCCTTCTGCGATACATCTTCTGTCACACACTTTGCTTCCGTTTGTTACTGTGCTCACACAAAGATATGGAAAAGACAGTTAGGAGACAACATAATTTTAATCTGGAATCAAGACTGAGATTACTACAAAAGCAAAAATTTTTCTTCCCTACTGCTTATGTCTACTATTCATATTTTGGCTGAGGAAATACCCATTTGATTGCAACAGTCACAGAAGAAATACTTTTCACTGTGACTTAGGGAAAGCTGCACTTCAGGTGTTCTGGACATCTGGAATAACTTTCTCAATTTTCTAAATCTGTGGGCTAAGAATCACAGAAAAAAATTAAACTAATATAACAATATTGGTATCTCAATCACCCCAGAAGCCACTGGACAACTCTTAACAGAATCACACTTGAATTCTGCTTATAAAGCCTATTTTTTATGTGGCATCACATTACTGCTGCAGGCAATCTAAAATAAACAAAGATGAAAAAGATAGTCAATATCCCAATGAGCATATCAAGTCTAGAAATATGCTTGCTTTATATTTTCACTCTTTTCAATTGAACATAACCTTATTTAGCCCTTCCTCCTGTCTGCTACTTCTGAACAATGTCTTTGTCACAGGACCATTGTGCCCACCCTCATGACACCAGCTGTTTATAGGAATGACTTCTCTTGGCATCAGAAGAGAACAGGGAAAAAAATAAATGGACAAGTTAGCAACAGCACACTTTAAGGAGACAAGTAGGTAACAATACTCTCATCTGCACATAAAATTATGTGTTCTGCTCCTGGCTAATGACTTAACAAAACTATGAGACCTTTTTACGACACACGAGCCAAGCCTGAGCAAGGGGAAGCGTTTATAGTTTCGAATGTATGTCCATTGGATAATGTATGCTGATATGTATAACTGTAAATAAAAAATATCTGGAGACACTTCAAAACGTCTCTTAAAATCTACTTGTACATTTGAACTGATATATCCAGTGTAACTTTACATTATTAAAATAAAGATATCTGAACAATCAAAGGAGTTAGCTTCTTCCATCTGATCACAGCATTTTTGTTCTTGGCACTATGGAAATGGTTAATGAGAGCCTTGATGTATGCTTCTGTCTCCTGACAGTCATCCACAGTGTCTCCAGATAGTTAAGGATGGTGAGCTCCTTCTGGGATTGGGAAGCTGTGCTCCAATCTCTCATTCCCTCACTGTCTGGTCTGTTTGGCATGAGATGACAGAATGATAACTCAAAAACCTATGGTGAATATGTTTCTGCTGCTTAAGGATGACATAACGGAAGTATATATATAACAGTTGTTACAAGACAAAAAGCAGATCTGTACACAGCAAATGCAGGATACTCTGGACATATTTCTTTAAATACGTGGTAATATAAAAAAGGTGATGCCTTATACGGGTTTTTACCTTCATTCAGGGATATATTGACAGTGGAAGATTTTCTGAGTGAGGAGCTGAGTGAGCAAACTTTAAAACCTTTTTTAACTGACTGTATGGATGTGCATCAATAACTGTGACTCCTGAATAAGTTTGGAAATATGGAGAATATTGCACATAAATCCAAGGGAGGTATCCCAGTTCAGACAATCTCTAATCCAGAGCCTACCAGATATAGTTTGTTAGATGGTTTGTTTCATTCAATAACACTCTGACAGGTACAACAAATATTATCACTGCTATTTTAAACAAGGTGCCAATGCCAATTGTTAGATACAGCCATTAAAGAAAACAAGTGTCATCTCCACACCTCTCTCCAAATAAATCATAGGTGGCAAATATAAAATCTGTTTGCTTCTAGAGAAAGAGAAGAAAATGTTACTTTTGAGCAGCTGGGCTGATTAAGGGAGATTGCTTTGAAGGCTGCAGGGAAAGTAAAATCAATGGGGGAACCACATTCTGTGCTCTGAAGTGCTGCATATACTTACAGTACTCTATAAATAAATGCCACTATGTGCATCTATTTCTGATTAAAATCCTGGGTAAATGTATATGGAAATCATGTGCTGCCCCCAGGCATCCTGACAAGCTGCTAATGCAAGCTCCTGCTGCTGCAAAGGTTATGCACTTCTGATCTCACAGACTTCCTACTATAGCAACAACAAGGGTTAAAGAAATTGTTCTGTGGATTAATTAAAAATAAATATATAGCATAGTTAGATGCTTTCTAAAGAGGCCTTAGATAAGCTTGCAACAACTAGAACCATATGGAGATTGTGAAGAGAGATTAATTTTACAGTTGTCTAGAATGGTATTAGCTGCAAGTGAAGTTAGCAAACGCAGTTAGGAACAAATTGCCAGCAGTGAGAGTTGTTAGTGGAAAAGCTGCAAGGCAAATAAAAGCTCCAGCAGTAGAGTGATTTAAAACTGGATGAAACAAAGCACTAAAAATTATACCGTGGGGAACTACTCTGAAAAAAAAATAACTTCATGTTGTTTTTCTCAGAGTTCCCTAGAGCTAACACTTTGCTAACACTGAGAAACCCACAACTCAAGCAGCATTTCACAGTCTCTCAACTAAGTGGAAAAAACATTTCCATTCTCCAACACACAGCATCTCTGAAACAGAAAAAAGATAACTGTGAAATTATTGTAACTATAATAAGACACTGAATGCTCTCACATTGTAAAAACAGCCCACTCTCCACCCTGCTCACATTACATTTCTGAACCTGTTATAAACTCAAATAAAACCATTTGTTTGTCCAAGTCATACCTCAGTTTGCAATCCTTTTTTCTAGCCTGGAGTGTGCACACAACCCCTCTAAAGCACACTCACCTATTTAACACCCTGCCTACTCCTCCTGTGTGCCAGCCACCACATGTTGGATGATCCATGCTATCCCAATGCAATCAGCCTTGACTCAAAACTAGAAGTCAGCTGTTCAGATTCACTGCAGGGTAAATATCTGCAACTATCTTTCCCTAATCTAGCCACACTCTGAAAAGCTATTTAATTACAGTAAGGACAAAAATGCCTCATTATCTAATAGCTGACCATGGTGGTACAAAGCTTAATGTTTCCTCTACTAATAAGAACAAATGCATGATGAATTGCTTTGTCTTCTCCCATTTCTCTTAAAATCCACCACTTTCAACTCCTATTAACTCACCTAATAGGCACTGAAGGCATTTAACCAGTAATCCCTAATAAAGATGCACCAGTTTTGGCTGAACGAGTCATCCTGATAGCAATGGAGCCCATGACAAATGCTGCCTGTGACAGATATGCACCCAGACTAAAGCAGCCTCAATGTCCCCTTGCCATCTAGTCCCAGAACTGCAATGTGAGCTGTTTCAGGGGTTAAGTGGTCTTCTTTATTGACTTCTTTATTCCTGAACAATTTGTATAGGTGCTACAGCGACCGCGTAACAGCTAAAAACACCCCCCAGGTAACCCTATGTTGTTTGGCAAATGGAAAGTTGGTGCCAGTACTTCTCTTCAAAAGCAGGCAGCATCTGAAATGTGGGCATGTAATTTCAGTCTGGGCACATCAGTTTAGGCCGAGTAACTGACTCTATTACTCTGCATTTACTAACTGACTTGCACTGCAACATCATGAAACATCAGGAAACCCTTCTGCAATTCTTTTTACTCCATTGAATAATCTAGTGTTCATAAAAAACTATTATCTCCCTTTTCTCCCAGCTTATCTGTGAATACACTCAAAAGGCACAAACTTCCCTAGGGAACTTCAATAAGAAGTAACTTTCCAAAACAACTGCTTATTCCATAAAATATCAGCTTTTTTTTTTTTATTTTTTCTGTTTTTAAGAGCCCTATGTGTGTTAAACACTGTCCAAAACACTTTTGTGAAATTCAAAAACATCATCAGCACAACTGTTAGGAGAAATACCACACTTTTGGAGCATCTGTTGTTTGGACAAAGCTTCAAAAGCAAGACTATCCTTTTTTCATTGTTGTCAAATTACTTCCAGAGGCTAAAAAACTCACTGTGGTAAAGGAACTTTTTGGGTCACTTCAGCTATCTGATCATATCCCACCTTTTTCAAAACCTCTGTACTTAAGTAGAACGAGAAAGAGAGAGGGGAAAGAGCTCTGAATGTATTTGCTGCTAAGCTCTGGTAATCACATAGTTACTCTGACACACACCGGTGCAAGTTATGCTGCTGTGTACAACTTTTATCAGTTTCATCCGCCTGCACGGGCGAATGCTGTGTTACACGAACAAATCACAGAATTAGATTGGAAAAAACCTCTGGTACCACAGAGTGCAACCTTTGACCGAATACCACCATGTCAACTAGACCATGGCGCTGACATCCACGTCCAGCCTTTCCTTATCGCCTCCAGGGACGGCGACTCCACCACCGCAGGAGTCGCAGCAGGATGGCTGTCACATGCTAAACAAGCAGCCTGTTGCAAAGTCCGAGTCGCGACATTCCACTTTTCCGCTGGCTGCAGCCTTCTAAAGACACGCAGGCTGTGCCAGCAGTGCCCCAGCGGTTCCCGAGGCAGGGGACCGAGCGTTCCAAGCCCATCACTGCCCTGCTTCCCGCCGGGACCAAAGCCCTCCGCGGGCGCCTTTCCTCAGGGCCGCTCCGGCGGGACAGCCCCGCACCCTCACCGGCTGCCGAGCGGGACCGGGAACTGCCCCGGGAGCCGGGAACTGCCCGCTGCCCCCTCGCCTTCCCCCGGGGCAGGCCCGGCGGCCCAGCGGGCCCCGGGCGGCGGAGCTCACCGGGACGCCGCGCTGGCGGGCGCTGTGGGCGATGTACTGCAGCCGGCGGGATACGCTGCTCCGCGCCTCCGCCGCCGCCTCCTTGCGGCTGCCGAGCCGCAGCGACACCCGAGCGCGGTCCGGGAGGGCGCTCAGCTCCGCGCTGCCGCTCACATGCACCTCCCGCTCGGGCAGCGCCGGGGACCCGCCGCGTCCCTCCGGGACCGGCGATGGGCCCGGGTCGAGCTCGGCGAAGACGCGTGAGGGGGGCGGCGCGGGCGGCGCCATAGCCGTGGCGCTGGCGGCCCCTCACGGCATCATGGCAACCCTGGGGCGCCACGTCACAGCGCCGCCCGCTCCGCAGCGCCGCCGCGCGGGCCCGGAGCCGCCGCTCCCGCATCGCCGCGTCCTCCTTAAGGGTGGAAAAGACCTCTGGGATCATGGAGTGCCGGGCACACCGTGTCAACTAAACCGTGCCACGTCCAGTCTTTCCTGAAACAGCTCCCGGGACGGTGATTCTCCCATCTCCCTGGATGCTCCCTTCTGATGTATAATCATCCTTTCTGTGGAGAAATTCTTCCTAATGAACAACCTCAACCTCCCTGGTGCAGTTCAAGATTATGTCCTCTTATGCTGTGGCTGGTTCCCTGGGAAGTCCCTCTGGCTGTCGCCATGGCAGTGTCCACGGGTGATACCCAGCCGTGAAAGCGGCTAAGCAGCAGGACAAGAGGACAAGGTTCACACCCAGCAGGGTCAGCCAGAGCAGGTTAGGTCCATGTCCCGTTGAATTTTTAATATTTCGAAGGATGGAGACTCCAGAACCTCTCTTGAGCAAGCCAAGTCTGTATTTGACCATACTCAGAGTAAAAATATAGGGTTTTTGTGTTCACCTGGAGTGTCATGTGTTTGTTTTAATCTGTGTCCACTGTGTCCTGTAACACTGAAGGCAGCCTTGCTTCCTTGTCTTGCATCCATCAGGTCATCGATATATCAACTGGTAAGATCTCCCTGATCTTTCTCTAGGCTGTAGTTCCAGCTCTGTCAGCCCTTCCTCATAGGAGAGATGCTCCAGTCCATCATGTTCTTCTTTAGTTGCACTTTCTTCAGTATGTCCGTATCTTCCTTGTGTTGGGGAATGCGGAAAACACTCCAGGTGTGCCTCACCAGTGCTGAGCAAAGAGGAAGGATCATCTCCCTTGACCTGCTGGCAATGCTTTCCCTAATCCAGCCCAGGATGCAGCTGGCCTGCTTTGCCTGGGGGTCCATATTCTGCCTGTTTCTTTTCTACTTTCCAGCCAGTGACACCCCAATGTGCACAGTGTTGTTCCTCCCCAGATGCAGGTTTTGGTGTTTCCCCTTGCTGAATTTCATGAGATGTTTCTCAACCCAGTTCTTCAGCTGGTCAGAGTGACTACGAAATGCGTAGCTCAGTGCCAAGCTCTGTATGTCAGGTCTCGTTTGTATGAGGATTTTTGAGAAGGACTCTGGATATGTCATCACTGTTTATGTTTGTGGTACATTGTGTTTTGATTACCTGAAAACTGTTATCTGGCACAGAGGCTGGAATGTACTGTATGTTTATACAAGGTCTTGCAGCTTTCAGAATTCATATTGCAAATGTTGCAAAGTCTGTGTTACATAATGCAGATAAATACTGCTATACTCTCCTCCTAGTTAAAAACATGACATGCAAAGACATTAAGATCTTTACCTCTTTAAGATTTTAACACTCAGATTCCTTGGGCATGTCAGGAAACAGAAATATTGAGGGAGTTGAAGCCCTGTCTTTTGTCCCCTTCATTACTCTGCTTGGTGTGGTGTGTGCTTCATGTCTTGTCATTAGACAGCTTCTGTACAAATTTCCTTTCTCATCATTAATATCACACCTGCCTTGAGAGATATCAGTGACTTCTGCTTTGTGACTTTTGGAGTCTTCTGCCTTTGAATCTGGTTTTCTCTCCATATATGCTGAACACTTAAAGCTTCAAATGAAACAGATTGAACCTCTTAGATATTCATTATGTCTGGAGATGACACTCCATGTTTCTCAGCAGGAACAACCAGAAGTAGAGTCCTAAAATTCTGAGTGCAGCTGACTTTGATCAAAATTATATGACGAGACAAGGAAGATGCTTGTAACAGAATCCAAAAAAATCAGTGCCTAGTCACTTAAATCAATTTGAGATCTTGCATGGATAAATTCTGGGCACTGCTGTCTTTAAGAAACAAAATACGAAAAGCAAAATTAATACAGAGGAAATTATAAATGTATATTCCTCAGAAATAAATTCTTTCATTAAAAAGAGAGTTAAATGCTTTTGTAAGTAGTCTGTCACACCTGTGCTTACTTTTTTTGATTTTTTTTTGGTTTTTTAAAATTTTGCTTAGCCAAGATGTTTCTAGAGGAATTACTTAAATATGTAATAGTGTCAATTGACATGCTCTGAGTATTGAATGGTGCTTATCAAGAAATCATTAATAAAGCTTTTAAAGAACTCTTGGATAATGTAATGAAGCCAAATTGTGTACTCTCAATTTTTTTCATGTTCAAGATAATTCTGATTTAACCATTGATTAAAAGTGATTTGCCTTTTTATGAGACAGTCTATATCAAACAAAATCTGTTGCAGTATTTATACTCATTATGTAGATGCGCAATGAAATCCCATAGTTATTCCATACTTCAAAATTCAGTGCTGTGTGATCTTTAAATTTTGGGGAACACAGTGTGTCTTGTAGAAATATTGCAGAAAGGTAACATATTTAAGAGCTTAATTGGCTGAATCCCAGAAGATTTTTCTATGACTAGATATAAAATTACCTGAAATGCAAGCTAATCTGTGGAAAAAGACCTTTCTGTGAAACAAGGTCAAATGTGACTGTGGTTAGTATGCACTACAAGAACATCATACACTAGGGATCATTTAATTACTATAGCCACATTTCTGCTTTGCACTCTTTGAAGATACATGGCAAAGCTGAAGTTTAAGTGTATGGAGAGTCTGTCACTCAGAATTTGAATATAAAGCCAAATCTACAGATAATAAGCTTTTCCTGACTTACATTTTGAGTAGGAGGTATCTTTGAATATGATGGATTAACCTGTTGTTTTAGTGTTGGAAAAGCTAATTTAATAGTGAATATCATTCTGCTAACTTATTATTGAATTGAGAAATTGGAAACTTAACTACAGACCATGAAGTAATAGAGACAGTGCTAAGTGATGTGTGGGATTTGTTTTTTTTCCTTAGGAAACAGATGGTTTATGTTTGGATCTGTTTCTGTGTGGTAGCAGAGAAGCGCTGCATTGCTTATGACTTTTAGCAATGGATCTGGATTTGTTTAGTGAGGTAAGATTTTTAAGGTTTGCAGTGTGTGTGATGAGGAAATCTCTGTTACAGCTGCTGCCAAATGCTGTTTTTGTGAAAGGACAATTTGCAGTAGCGATGTTGACTGATGTATGTCTGTTATCATATGTCTCAACTCCTGACTTAGCGTGCTGCAAAACATTAAATAAACAGAGGCCCTGTGCCATACTTAGGTATACAGTAAT
This sequence comes from Turdus rufiventris, assembly GCA_013186435.1. Taxonomy (NCBI): domain Eukaryota; kingdom Metazoa; phylum Chordata; class Aves; order Passeriformes; family Turdidae; genus Turdus; species Turdus rufiventris. Next base: position 12,103,563 of record PYHW01010334.1, read on the forward strand.
TTCACGATTATAAGCTGCACCTGATTATAAGCTGCACTTCAGGTAGGGACCAACATTTTAGTCAAAATGGTGCGGCTTATAATCATGAAATTACTGTACTTGGTTATTCTTGCAATGTTTCTGTCACTGACTTCTTACATAGCACTGACAATTGCTCTGTAGGCCAAGTAAATATTCCCTGTAAACCTAGTTTTGTTACTAAAATTGAGAAGGTTACGTCCAAACAAATGGAAAATAATCCTTCAAAATTTAAAATTGTTTTGTGAGAATTCTAAATTACTGAATTCTTAATAATTATCACCAAGGAGCTCTAAACTTTTACTTGAGTATTTTTAATCTTTTAAGAAGAAGCATGGAAGGAAAAAGAGGCCAACTAGTAGCTTTGTCCCTGTTGGTGTTTTATTTTCAAGATCAACATTTACTGGATAAGATGAACCCAATGAAGAACTTAAGATGATTTCTGTGAAATCTCCTATATTAAGGAAATGTGTGTCCTCAGAGGGCTTTTTTTCCCCCCCTCATAACTTATGAGAAAAACAGACTTGCCAAGGCTTGAGAGGAACATATTAGGGCTTACAGGACTTGAGGCTAGTGAGAAGGTTTTCCTTTACAACATAGAGGTCTACAGAGGAAGGGAAATGCCTCCAGTCCTCTCACTTTGGCTGTGCCTCCAGAATTTCCAAGGGTTGTTAGCGATTTCTGTAGCTCAGGATGTCAGTCAGTGAGTCTCTGCTCTGGATACCACTTGCTGGAAGACACACTCCAAAATTTGCAGAGTATAGGAAGTAGCTGGAAAATTTTCCAGTATTGCTGGAAAATATGAATGGATTCATCACATTTTTCTTTTAAACAGGATTCCTCCTAAGTAGTAATTTGACAAGATAATTTGTTTTGGATGTAACTTCACACAAAGCTACTGTCTCAGGCTGAGCACAGATGTAATCTGACTTTTTCTAGTTTTAAATTGGTCTTATTACTACAAATGGAGATTTCTTTACTCTGTTTTACAAAGTGAACTTTAACATATAATGTGAACAATTATCTTGTTCTATGATCGTAGTTACCTGTTGGTGTTGATTTAATCTACTGATCGAAAGTCCACAATACAAAAAAGAAGTAATGACATCATTCTTTTCCATTTCTGTAAAACTGTAAAGAACTTAACATAGTTGCTAGTGAAGTCAGTTAAGAGACCGGTTGTCTTCAGTCACAGCTGAATGAAGCCCTAAATCATGGAACATACTGGTATTAATAATGCTATCAAAGGGAAAGTTAAGACTAGTAGAATTAAGATTTAAATTTATTCTCTCTCGTAGACATCACTGAAATGTCTTGTATTCTGTGCTCAGCAGCAGCGAAAATTGTAAAAGATCACAGTCTTTGTTCAAGGGTTTGAACATTACAGAAAGGCTAAGTGGCTCCTTGAAGAGGTCTTCAGCATTGCAAGGAATTAATCTCTGTAAGCAATAAATCTTTGCCAAAAATGTGCATGTAATATTTAAAAATAAATTATAAATATATCATAAATTGAAGATAGTCCTACAGAACAATGTAATTTTAAGATACTGGCTTATAGTAGATCATTAAAATTTACTTGCCTATTAATTTTAATACAATTTATTTAAAATGTTATCTGAGCTTTTGTAAATTCTAAAGGAAATAACATATATTTTCTCCAGTCTATAATTTTATATTTTCTTAGAAGCTCACAGTAACTGTGAAGGAACAGACATGTATGTTTATCATATAAAAGCGCTGCTAAACATCTGGGTGTTAATTTTCCACAAATACTTCTTTTTAACAAGGCAATAAATCTTGATAATTTCACCACCAAGAACCTGACAGTTACAGCAATTATATGTTCAGCAGGAACACTTTAAAGAAGCTTTGTGGAGGCAGCTATACAATTGAGGAGAATTATGCAATGTTGGATTTTAAGAACAAAAGTAATTCTTGTGTCTTGACCTCTGTAAAAGGCCACGTAGCTTTCAAAAGTTTAGAAGTGAGTTTACTAAACTTTTTGAAGACTCTACTGTCTTGATGGAAAGATTTCATCTTATGGAGTGCCTCTTGATGTTCGTGGGCAGATCTTCATTGATTAATTATTCTGATTGATAAAAAAGGGTGAAATTATATGCCACCTGTATAAGCAGAAAATGCAGACTAGAAGAGGCTGGAAATTAACACATCTATTCTTTTCCAAGCAGTCTTTAGCAGATTTTGGGCAACCTACTTCTAAAAAGAACCTCTGATATTACGAATTATTTACACATCCTTTTCTGTCCTCACTATCTTGTGCATGCATATGTCCTTTTGGTTCAAGGAATGCACTGATTCAGCATCAAGAAAGGGACACTGTCGTCTGTAGTCTCCCTCTTTCCACAAACAGAGGTCCTTAATATCAAGGAAAATTCCCTCTGCACTATTTCTGTGACTTCCCTCTCACATAACTGGTTGCAGAGACCTTGCAACACTGCAGAGAACTTTGAAAAGCAAAGGAAAGGAGATTTTATCCCAAATAGATTTCTTTCTGGGACTCAGTTCCAAGACCCTGTTCTTTGCTGATAGGTATAGTCTGATTTGCCAACAAGCCTTAAATTCTGAAAGGTCTGGGCCCAAGGCTGTTTTTTCCTCAGGTCAGCTTTTATCAGTCCTATTTGTGGAATTTGTCTGCTTGTTCGCAAGTCTTCTAATGTAATACAAATGACACAATCGAAAATAGGTAATTTTTGAAAATCAATGCTTAAATTTGTTTATTCAATAAGAAATTAGGATTTTTTTAAATTAAAAAATAATTCCTTCCTTATATATTGTTTATTTATTTAACTCTACTGAACCTATTCCACTATTGCATTACTATGTCAGAGAGAAAAAAAACACCTTCTTCTTCCACAGGGAAAGTTACAGTTTCATTTCTTGAAGCACAAGATTAATTGAGTATGGGATGCAACAAATGTTGGCTTCCATTAAATTACCCAGGCACTCATTATTAGATTTGACTCGAAACTTTGAATCTCCTGAATCAACAAAATCCATATTTTGACTACACACAGATTGAAGAGTTCCTTTCCTTAGTCTTTCTTTTCCAAGCTATCAATTCAAATGAGATCTTGCTATTGCACAGTTGGTGGAGGAAAAGGTAAAGAATTGATTGCTTTAAATCTAGGCCAGTCATTGGGTGATCTTCACCTTTGCTGAAAGAAAAAAAATCAGTTAATGGGATCTCATCTTTCAAATATTTGCAATAAGATGTTACTTCGGTTTTGTTATGAATCTTTGTAATGACTTTAAGATTACTGTTAATGCCTATTGATCTGAAATGATTAATAAACAAAAAGCCTGTGAAGTTGCATGTGACAGATACTTCTTTCAAATACACACACATCCAAAGATCAACTGTAGGTGATGAAAGAAGGAGATGTGAGAATAGCTTTGGGAGGTGTGACAATTCAGAAATTAGTATGGTTTGTAGGAATTTGGATGCAAAGAGGAAGCAGAGGTGGGAGGCTCAGACCAGGGCAGCTGATACCAAAAGGCTTAATTTGCTTTTATGTACTCAAGGGAGATGAAAGTTAGAAAGAGAATAGGTAGCAACACAGTGACTGCCTTAAAAGAGTGAATGGAATGGTGTTAAAAATGTCTTCCTAACTTTTGTGCCAGCACTTTTTTCCTTCACACAGTAGAAGTTACTGGAAAAGGCAACAAAAGTTCTTTGTTTTTGGCAAGCTTTCATTAATTACCCCTCAGATTTTCCAGGATGAGAGTTCACATTCTCACTTTTGAAGACCCTGAATTTTCTCTTTGTCTTCTGGGTTTTGCTTCCCTCCATTTCCCTGGTCACTTTACTCAATTCAACTGATGTGTTTTTCATCTTCTTATCTACCTTTTTCATTTTACCCACCATTCTGGAGTTCCTTCAACTGACTGTGTTTCCACCCTCTCCTTCATGTCCTTCCTTAGAAAATGTTTTCCTGGAATCCCTAAAACTATTCCCTCAGAAAAGCTAACCCATGCCATTTTTCTCTGTATTTTACTCTTCCTTTTTTTTGTATTAATAAGGTCTTTAATTAACTAGGTTTAGATCTGTGGAGAAAAAACAAAAGTTCCAATATTTTGAATGACCTTGAGTATGTATGACTGTAGCATCACTGTTTGACAGGAGGGACCCTATTTTGCTCCTGAAATGATGAATTAGAACTTCAAAAAGACAGACCATAGAGAGGTATACAAATACTAAGGAAAACAGAAATTGCAAGATCAACCATATGGTTCTATTTATACCAATCTGGTGTGTTTTGGGAATTTTTAAGATTAGATTCTTCACTCTTTCTCCTTGCAAGTAAGCAGAATGCAGCAACCAATAGCTTCTGATTTCACCACACAATAGAATGCCCTAGAACAGAGGATCATGACAAGGCCCCAGTCATGGAATCATAGAATGGCCTGGGTTTGAAGTGACCTTAGAGATTGTGTGGTCCAACCCTCATGCCATGGATAGGGACACCTTTCACTAGGCCAGCTTGCTCAAGGACCCATCCAACCTGGCCTTGAGCACTTCTGGAGATGGAATATTCTCAGCTTCTCTGTTCCAGTGCTTCACCATCCTCACAGTAAAAAATTTCTTCAGAATATCCAATCCAAACCTCATCTCAGTTTCAAGCCATTATCACCTGTCCTATCTTTACAGACCCTTGTAAAAGTTCCTTTCCAGCTTTCCAGCTGGCCCCCTTAAGATACTGGAATGCTGCTGTAAGGTTTCCCTGGAGCCTTGTCTTTTCCAATTCTCTCAGCCTTTCTACATAGGACAGGTGTTCTGTCCCTCTGGTTATCCCTATGATCCTCTGAATTTTCTCCATCAGGGCAGTGTCTTTCCTATGCTGGGGAAAACAGAGCTGGATGTGTCATGCAGAATGGAGACTATCACATCAGTTTGTCCTTTTTTGGGGTAATAGTCTCTCAGGAAACTGAGAACAGAAATAGGTAATTTTACTTTAAAATAGTAGGATCCTACATGAAATAACTCTCCTGTGGATGTATTACTGAGATACAGTAATTGTTACATTTTTAGGGAAAGCCAAATATGAAATGTTTTGCAGCTCTCATTTGACTGTATTGTCCTTGAAAATGATCACTGAAATGTGTTAAAAAGGAGTTATTGTAGCATATACTGCAAAATAAATACAAAGGTTAGTTGTCTTGCAAAATTGTGCTGTGGGATTGCAATAAGTAGGAACACTTTAGGAACACTTGAAGTCAATGTATGTTATGAAAATGGAATTTGATGTGGCATAAAATATGATTGCTCATTATAGACCATTATTTTTCCTTGTGCCTCATTCATTTTGGTGTTCTGTCATTTAGTTCTGTTTAAATCAGCAATTTTCATAAATAATTTTTTGTACAATGATGTATACCATATACCTTGAATCTGGTTTCACCATTTGCAAGGTATCTCTCTCTTTTTTTTTTTTTTTAATAACAGAAAAAAAAATACATTCTTTCTTCATTTATTTTGCAGTCTCTGAGCAGTATGGAAACCATGGAGTCAATCAGTGCAAATGAGTCAAACCATATATCTGAAAAGCAATGAGCTACTGAAGAAATAGTTTTGAAGGAGAGAGCTTTTTATTAACCTTTCTAACACCATCCTGAAGGGTTCTAGGGATTCTCAGTTCTCATCAACTTCAAAGACAATTCAGTGTTCAATATTTTCTTGCAGAACCGGGGGTACAGAGATGAGGGCCAGATGATAATGTGTTGAGAAAATCACAAACACTTGTGGAAGGCAATGCATTATGTAAAAAAAACATTTTCTTGCCAATTTTTAGTATGCCACATATTGTGCAGTGACAAAAAATGGCATAAGATGGCAGTAAGAGATTGCAAAATGCAGTGGTTTGGTTTGATATTCCAGTGAATCCACCTACTGTCTTGCAGTAAGGATGATTGTATAACGGGTAATAAATGGGGATTTCTGGGCTCCTTTGGGACATTGTTTTCTAACTTTCTTTTTGCATTTTTCTTCTCCTCAGAGGAAAATCTCCAGTTTATTTGGCATTTATACTCTTTTATCTGAGTATGGGAAAATGGAATAGTTTTTCACACTGCATTGCCATCTGTGTGGAAGTGCTTGAAATTCACTGTTCATACTTTTAAAATCTGTGCTGTATGAAAATCACTTCAAATTTAGCATTCTATTAAATATGGTATTACGTGCTGATAGAAACAAAGTAGGGAGAAACAACCACACCAGTAATGCATGTGCAGCTTTATAGCCTTGCTAATGAAGCAATATGGACAAGAGGCTGTTCAGTTCATCCACTGCTAAGCTCCAGTGAGGAGGACAGGCTGCTGTGGGCCCTTGTGTTGGCAGCTGTAGTCAAACCTCAGGAGGGTGGAGCTGGTGAGACCTGTGGGAAGTTTTGTGGACAGCAAGGCTCTAGGGTCTTCTCAAAACTTTCCAGTCCAGGGCTATTACCTGGTGACACAAAACTGCCTTCTCTTCACTAGAGAAATGACTTTTGAATATGTAAATAATTACTGCATGTGATACCTATATGAAAAACTCAGAGTTTTATTTCTGGAGACTGATTCCTGAAAGATTTGTCCAATTTAAAAACTGCTAAGATAGAAAATGTATGTATTATTTGCAAAATATAGGTGTGAAATTTCTCAGTGCTAATGATTTCATTAGGTCTGCATTGAAATTTTCAGTAATGGCTTTACATTAGTAAATAAAGCTATGTTATGCAGCCACAGTGTATATTTTAAGTTCCTCTCAAATAAAAATATTCACATTTTCTGAATCCTTTCCAGTGGTAATGATGATACCATTTTTAGCTAGCGCTTTTTTGTCCTTAGGTCTGAAAGTGACTTATAAATGTACATTTATGTACTCTGAACAGAAAGGGCTTTATGTGATCAAACAAAGTAAAATTAACATCAAGCAACAGTGAGCAATAAATGTCTTCTACAGTGACTGGCAAGATATTGCCTAAGCTCTGATTTAGTAGGGAAAGGTAGATGTAGAAGAGACCTTTATGTTTGTCTAAGTTCATTATGACTTTCCCTCAACAAAATTATTCTTTTTCAGCATCTGTTTTAATGTAATTGCTGAGAGTTATGTGGTTATGTATGATTTTTATCTGATAGCTAAGCCAGAGGTCAAAGCACAAAACTGACATTTAAAAAGATGATGTGGATTTGTTGTGCTCCCTGAAGGCCTTGGTCTATAGGCCAGGAGATGGATTAAGGTATGAATATTTTCATCTTTCACTGTAGTTCACAAGTATGTGATTGCTTCCAATGAAGATTTCAACATTTTAGGAAATCAAAAGCTAAACTCAATTTATTTTCTTCAGCGTTTTTTTTAATGATGATGTTCCTGGGAAGGTCAAGTGGACATTCCATCATATGTCTTTTCAGGACAGTATTTGATCAGATGTGGCATAGGAGCTTCTCTGCACTGTGTAACTGGGTGCATAATTTAAAACCTGTGTGTTCATTAAAGGAGAACTAGGGAGTTCTAGTAGGAAAAATGAAGTACAACTTGAGGTTTAAATCATCCATTTACTCCAAGTTTGTGAGAAAGACAGAGTAGCTTTAGAAGTAATATAGTTCTTCCTTTCCTTTTCTTAATATTTTTGTTTGGTGTTAAAATCCTCCTTCATTACAATAGTAAATTCAGAATAATGAAATTACAGTGATGATACTTTTTACCATATCTTGCCACCTTAATTCTAATGAGAAAGTAGTTAAGATTCCTCAGTTTTGATTAAATTGTGTAAAGAACATCCAAGTTTGGGTTACTGAATTTCACATTTTTATGTTTAACTCAGATGGATTCATAGGAGCCATTTGCATTGCTAAATGTACCTGAACTAAAAGTGTGAATTGTTTTCCTTCAATCTGCTTGGAAATTATTTTAAATTCTGAACAGGTTTTCTTCACAAAATTGCTGCTATTGTTAATATGTAGGTTTTTGAAAATTCAAGTGCAATGCTGCTTTTTATTATTATTATCCTTTTGAATCTTCAGAATTGGAAGCTATCAGGTAGACTTCCATGGCTTTTTAGGATTTGTTTACCAATCTTTTCCCATTTATGAAGATGTTTCTATATTTCAGGTTTGTGTTCTAATAAGAACTGTCTTCCAGTGAGAATTTTGTTAATATATGGAAATCAGAAAGTTACCTGTGTGACAACTTTTTATCATATGTGAAGAGAGAATGGATGCTCTCAAGTCAAGATCTTTTTCTGATTTCTGTAAGAAATCCTTGCCATTGATCTTACCATGGGAAATTTGAGAGTTTTCATATGTTGTCACTGAATGCAGCCTCATGATGATTGCTTTCTTGTGTACTACTGTAATAATATTGGAAATAGCTGACTGTGGTGAACTGGTCCTCTTGCCAGGAGAGGGCAAAAATCACTAAATTAGTCATGTGATTTCACCTCAATGACAAGCATGAACACATTTTAACAACAACATTTTTGTGTATTACCCAAATCTATTCACTTCTGATAAATTCCAGAATAGAAGGAATTCTAGAATTCAGGTTGAAAGTCCATTTTTCATCAGACTTTTGCAGAGAAACTCTTTCAATACAGATTTCTGAGAGAGTCTTGCACATTTCTTTGGCCTTTCTTCCGGCCAGAAGTGGATGACAGCCATATGGAGCAATTCTGATGCAGTTTATCAGGTTATACATGACAGTACAAGATATTAAGTCAAAAACTGCTAGACTTTCTGGACTGAAATGGGATAAGCAATACATTGGCCCTGCCTTAAAGATTCAAGGGAGAACTTTTCCTGCAGTGACTGGACTAAACAGTTTTGCTGTTCTGTCATAATCTTGATGAGTGCCTTTGCCCTTATATTGATTTTCCCTTAAGGTCTGATCCAAAGATCGTTCACAGAAGAGAGGATTTTCCAGAGGGCTTTGGCTCATGGCAGTGAGTGAGGTTAGGTCAGGCATCACAAAGCTTGGCAAGAAAGGGAATCAGGTCATGAAGACCGCAAAGGCAAAAAAGTACACAAGTTATATTTCAGAGTGGAGTGAAAAATGACAGCAAGTCACAATTCATCTTGACAAAGACATCGAAAAGTTACTTGTCATATTTCCTTCATAGCCATAGGATAAGAAAGAAATGAGCTAGTGATTCATCGAACCTGTCTTAGATATCTACTGTGGGTTGAGATGAGCTGCCTTCTGGAGGTGCCTCTTTCTCTCCTTCCACTACAAAGGAGCCCAGGGGACTAACTGACATTTAGGGAGCTGATTTTTAGGTGATAAAGTTAGAAAATTCCTGTCAAAGGAATATGTGGAAGTATCTCTCTTTTTTGCTCTCTCTTCTTTGCTTCCTCCTAGCCATTAAACAGTATTACAGGTAAGTCTGCAGGCTTGAAAAGGCACCCTCCTGAACCTTTGGTATGTCTGGAGACTATGCTTTTCTCTAGAAAAATCTCAGCTAGGAAACAGACATTGCATGATTTGACCTGAAGTAAGTTTTCCTTTCTCTGAAAATCAGCATTTTTCCAATTCAAGAGTAATAATTACAATTGAATGAACTTCTTAGATTGCTTAAAGTGAGAGCTCAAGATTCAACTGCACCTCCATTTTCTTCCTAGTACAAATATCCCCTATTATTCCTTCCATCCTTCTAACAATACATTAGTATGAATTTAAATAAGGGTTTCCTATACCCCATCTGCTGCTGTAACTACTGCACTAGAGGTAACACATTCTTGTTGAAATCAAAGACTCAATAAGTTGATTTTGTATTTATTGTGTTTCTTTAAAAATCTGGCCCAACATTTATTCAGGAGAATACATACAGAAATAATGTTGTTTCTTTCCTCATACTGTTATATAGAACAGAGTATAGCTGTGTCCTTCACAGAGAAGAAAAGCACTTCAAAACAAAATGTACCTTCTGTTTAATGCCATAGGGGAGAAAAACTGACACCTAATTTCTTCAGACCGTTTGTTTACTGGGTTGGGCTGAGTTCACTTTTTTCACATTTTCAAAGGAGATGTTTTACAAGTAGCTTGATTCTTAAAGGTATTTGGGTTCAAAAAATATGTGTTGCTCCACAGTGGGTTTTTTTACCACAAACTGCCTTTTTAAGGACCAAAATCTTTGGTAATTGATAGTCAATGAAATTTAAACTTCTAAATTTGATTAAAAATCTATTTAGGCTTTTAAGGGAGTTAAATTTCAGATGCTTTTTTTGTATATTGAATCAGTTTATGATTTTGTACTCTGTTTTGAAAGTTATTTGATTAAGAAATACTGTTTTTTTCAGTGGACTGTAATTCTTCATTCAAGTGTTACATTTTGGTTCATTGCAACCAAATATCTTCAGGAAATTATCAGTGCAAATGGAAACATCTCTAATAAGACACTCATGAGCTGTTTTGGAAATGATTATCACTTGAGATACAGACTTTGGTTTCTCTACTTTTTTCCCATTTCTTTTTAATCACTGAGAGAGAGAGAACAAAGTGTTTGTTATGACAAGGCAAGAGAAGAAATTACTGCAAATAAAATGGATCTGCTCATGAAATACTGTGAACATTGTGGTGGGACCATATGTAGTTTGAATTTGACAATTGCTAAAATACACATGGATCCAGATTCTCCAGAATCAGATATGTAACTTAAGGTCACTATTTTTGTAGCAACTTGGGGTTGGATCCTACCTATGCTATCTATTAAGAAAAGGTCAGCTCTGGAACAAATAGAAATATTACTTTTATTTTTAGTTATATGTTCATTGCTTGATTCTGAACCTATGGATACATCAAAAAATAGAGTAAGACATTTAGTGTGATTGTGAATATATGATTCTTCCTGAAGTTAATATGAGCAGTCTTCAAAACGTGAAAGCAAAATATATAAAATTATAAAACAATCCACTCTGAATTTTAAAACATTTCAGAATATTATTATAATTAATTAAAAAGCTTATTACTAAAAACATTTGCCAAACATAAAATTAAGTTAGTTTCTTCTCAGTGCAATTTTCTTCTGGGTTGGCCAGAATTTTAAGCACTTCTGGGAATGCCGCAGTGTTGAAATATATGAAGGTAAGTTTTTTCTTTATCTGTTTCATTGTCTTAAGAAAATGCCTAGATTTCTGGCCTTCAGAATTATTTTGATTGGTGCTCATCAAAAGAGTCTTTTAATATCCTTTCTGAATCCCTGCATTAATTCCTCCAAAGCTTCAGGATTAGCTTGACTAATAAAATCAGTTCTGAATAAACTTAGCATCGTTCTTCATTGGTTAGAAACCTATCTGTTGACAACAACGAATCAGCCAAAGCCAAGAAACCCAGAGGAAAATTAAAATCCTTTCTCATATTTTATCAAGAAGAAACAATATTTTGCTTTCTCTCTGAAGTTGATTTTGAGGCTAAGTCTTGAAACAGTGCTAACAATTCTCCCTGGTGAGCACACTCTTCCCTGTAATCTGTGCAGTTTCTGAAAATGAGAAACACAGAGCAAGGAATAGCATAATTTATGAATTTTACTCTGAAAATTGTATACACATTTTCCTCCTTGGGTCTGAACGGGAAGCTAGAAATATTGTTATGTAAAACAGTTGTAGCCATTCCTGTGTTGGTTTGCCACACTTTACCTCTGGTAAAGCTGGAGCATGTAGTCCATGCCATGTTCAATGAGAAAATGTAAAGAGTTTGCAGACTGTGGTTGTCTCTGTCTTGATGGATTTGGACAACAAATACAAACAATTCATTCAAACATAAACCTGGCACATATCTCCTGCACAGAGAACAATGCAATTGAACAGTTTATTAATAATGTGAACACACAAAGTAAAATTAATTCCAGATGGCTTTGTAAACTCCAGTAACTCAGCAAACGTTAGATAGATTGTTCTGTTCATTAGTCTCAGTAGATGAACTAAGCTATTAAACAGGAATATGTAACTCCCCCCATTATACATATAATTTTGATCTGTTCAGAATTTTAGGCTCTCATGTGAGCTATTATTTTACTGCAAGTACAGTATTCTGGTGAGGAGGATAGAAGACAACTCTGCTAGCTTGGTTTTGTATTTCATACTTATATAAACAACCCTGGTTCATAAGAGATAACAATTAGGAGCAAAAGTCACAAAACAAGGTATCTGAATATTGAAGTTGTAAACTCCACAAACCACAATTTTCTGTGATGTTTACAAAAGGTGGGAGTGAGTATGCTGGATATAATTTGCATGAGCACACATTGTCACCCAGATATTGAAAGGGGCTTTATGTACTTTTGTGTCCTTAGTCAAATGCTGGATATAATTCCAGCAGTAGCTTCCCAGCTGGAAGGTTTTGGCATAAATGACTGCTTCACTTCCTGAAGGTGAAAGGAGCTGTGTTCCCTTTTGAGTTCCCTTCTAGAAGCGCATTCAGGCCTTTGAAATTCAATTTTCATCTTTTGAATGCATAATAGGAGAAGTGTCCCTTTGTCTTTGGTGATGTATATTTTGCCTTTAGACTGTATGTGGAGGAGTGCTCCTATGTGGGCATTTCCTGATGCCCACATAGCTGCTGAATTTCAGCTATTCCTTTGCTGTGCCCTGAGTTAATAAAAGTAATGTTATATCAAGTTTCCAGCAGCAAGAGAAAGTTCAAGCAAGGAGAATTTGGTAAGGGAGTGTCCTTTACATCAAGCAATCCTGGCTGATTCTGTCCTTACTCATACCAGAGATGCCTCCAGGAAGATTTCCCCTGGTGTGTACATTTTTTTAGGATCTCTTATTTTCTACTGTTGGGTAAGAGAGTTTGTGGCTGGCTGACAGCTTGGTCTGGGATTGCATTGTTTTCCCTGTCCTTATGACTGTACTTCCCACAGCACTTAGGGTCTGTGCACAGGGCCCAAAGCCATCTTGTGCCAGATAGCACAGGTGAAGGGCTGCAGTTCCCTGAGCAGAATAGCTGGGATGATGTGGGAGCCATTCTTGATGAGGAGCAGAATATCTAGGCTATGGTAATGCTAATATGATCTCAATGTTCCCAGTGACCAAGCTAGGTTGATAATTTGGGTAACATATCCATCATAAATTGTATGCTTATTCTTTTGCTTTTCAAAATGGCTGAAGAAAATTCCTGTTTAAAAATCCAAGCACCAGTAAATTGTCCACATAATAATGCATTTAAATAAATGTTCTTAAGTATGAAAGTCAGTCCATTGAAAGCATGGTTGCCATGGCTTCTTTAATGGATTTTGCACTTAACTGTCTGTAAGACACTACCTATGTGGGATCTTCACACAAGGTGTCTCCAGACTCCCAGGGAAGTGATATTCAGCAGTTCATGAACAGGCTGAGTTCCCAAATCCTGTATCATATTTTACAATGGACCCAGTGTTAAGTACCTGTCCTGGAAACATAATATTTAAGCTCATGCTACATACTTAATTTTGTTCTGAATTTAAAATGGACCCTTGGGTATGTAGGGTTGGTATTGCAATAGACAGCCCACAGGGATACATTGAAATATTGCCTGTGGAAATTGAACTGTCTCATTACCTCCCCATCTCTTTATGCTGGGGTAGGAGTGGGATTTGCATCCTAGAACTATTTCATGAGCTCAGGTGATGGATGAGCCCTTGGATAAGAAACATATGTGCTTACTGGGGAGGAAAAGAGGTGCTTTTCCTTTTTATCAACATTCAGCTCTCAGCCGGGCAAAATGGAAAGCACCCTTCTGCTGGGCCAGAAACCACTCTAAGCAAATGCTCTCTGCAGTTGTCCCACTGCAGACAGACCACTGGATATCCAGGAGAGTAAGATTCCAGGGACACAGGGGAAAAAGGGACCTGACACAGCTGGGTAATGGCAAGCACCACAGTTTGGCAGAAAGGTGTCACTTCTATCACTACTCATGCATTTTACCTAATTGCTTTCTTGTTATATGTGTGTAAATAGTGTTGGAATAGAGATTATTACCTAGGACTCTTGACTCTCTTCTCGTTTAACCCTAGGCATCAACCACAAAAATGCTCTCTCACTCCCCCATGCACTCCTGGTGTGGTGGGGAGGAGAATATGAAAAACAGGTAAACCCCATGGGTTGAGATCAGAACAGTTTAAGACTTCAAATACAGTAAAATAGAATAATACTACCAATAATAAACATGATAATAATAAAAATTATAAGAACAGAATTTTACTGAAAAAGAGAAAGAGTTATCAATAAAACCCAAGAGAAAAAAGTGATGCCCAACACAATTGCTCTCCACCCAGTGACTGCTGCCCACTCCATTCCCAAGCAGTGACCTCCCCCTGCTGGCCCATTCTCCCCAGTTTAGATACTGGGTATGACATTCCATGGTATGGAATATCCCCGTGGACAGATCAGATGAGTTGTTCTGGCCTTGCTGCCTCCTGACTTCTTGTGCACCTGCTCACTGACAGATCATGGGAAACTGAAAAGACACAATCATAGAATGGTTTGGGGTGAAAGGCACTTTAAAGATCATCTTGGTCCAACTCCCCTGCCATGGGCAGGGACACCTTCCACTAGACCAGGTTACTCAAAGACTCGTTCAACCTGGCCTTGATAATTTTTGGTTTTTTTTAACCTGGGAGTTTATTACTGCAGAAGACTTAAAGATGAAACAGAAATGAACTGAAATTGAAACATTTTGTTTCATTACTCAACCACAAAAATATGTGGTTGAGCTATCAGAGAAAATATATTATTTCAAAATAAGCTTAGAAAGTCCTAAACATTTGCAAGTT
>PYHW01010334.1:12122540-12140824 GCA_013186435.1 Turdus rufiventris
TACCAGCACTCTTTTATAAAATAAAAATAGATATTGTAAGTCCAATATGAAAATAAAGAGGTCCTGGAGACAAAAGTAGAATTCACAAAAGTTGTTTTAATGTTTTTTTATTACTTTATATTTTCGTCTTTATATTTTTAATGACCTAGAATGAAAATTTTCTTATTTAATGTTTAAATAGCTGCTATGAGTCTTTTGATAACTTCATGCCTTTGACTTATCCACAGATCAGAGCTTAGTGGTATTACAGGTATCATAAGCAAACATAACTGTGTGTTTTTCTCCAGAGTTGTTAACTAATGACAAAGAAATAACACCACGATTTCAGCACACATTCTGCACAAACTTAGGAATGTATTTTGTGAGTTAGTTGTAAAGAACTTACTGTGCTTGGGAAGCTCTGTCATTTACAATATTCTCTGCAGTGGGTACAAACTTGCAAGAGAAATGGATATATGGATATGATACAAATTTTGTATATAAAATTCACTTCTGTGTAGAAACCTAATGAGAAGCTTAAATACCACTTCTTGTCTGATGTTGCAGAGAACTTGAACTTTGTGTTTACTATGTGTTTGCAATTTTAAGTTTAGCTA
The DNA here is from genome assembly GCA_013186435.1 of Turdus rufiventris. Classification (NCBI taxonomy): domain Eukaryota; kingdom Metazoa; phylum Chordata; class Aves; order Passeriformes; family Turdidae; genus Turdus; species Turdus rufiventris. The sequence goes on from PYHW01010334.1 coordinate 12,123,137, forward strand.
AACTAATGTACCTACTTCATGCTTTATCACAGGAATGTTAAAATGCTGGGAATTTTGTTCTGCTGGTATCCATCACTGTCTGAATGTATGTTTACAGCTATATGGTTCAGACATTTGATTTAACAATTTTTTTTCATGGACAACATTGATTAAATTTGGAATTTTACTTTCTTGTCTACCTCGTGCTTTCCTCAGATGATGATGGCTGCATTTGGCTTGGGCTGATAGCACATGTGTTTAATTTCAAGTATGCCCAAATGTAACCATAATTTGTTTTCAGGGAGAACTGTTACAAATACTTGTTTGACCTGCTATTTCTTTATACATGACCCCACAAAACAGGCTGCTAATTAATGGATTTCATTTCATTTATTGCATTGCTTTCCTATGTATTTTTGTCTACTTAGATATCAGCTAAAATCTCTGTAAGTTAGGGACTAGTAAGTTTTTTAGGCTGTGCACATCTTATCTGTGACTTTTTTTCTGTAGCACTCAAAATAATAAGCATAATTTATAGTACTTTCCTGTTTTGTAATGTTGAGTTATTCCATCAGATGTCAATGTGAAAGTGGATTCAAAAGAAAGCTGCTGGTTATGAATACAAAAAGTTGCCAGCTTGTGAAGTGGTTTCACTTCTGAAGGGAACATTCCTGTTTAAAAAATACTTACATCCTTTTGTAGTATTTTTTGATCTTATGTTGAAGATTTTAAATTGGCTTTTGAACTTGTATTCGGCATTTTAGAGAGCTGAATTAATTGTAAGCTTTACGTTTTCTTTTTTTTTTTTTTTAAAGATTATTCAGTTCCATTTTCTCCTTACAAAAATGCCATAAGGGGCTCATGTGACCCCACAAAAGAAAATGAAAGCTTTCACTAAATAAAATGCATTTACCTGTGTGTAAGCTGTGACTGACTGAACTTCCCCCAGCACTGCTGTTATTATATACCATACATCTCCCACAGATATACAAGGCTCAAGGTCAGTGGGGAACAAAAGTTTTGGTATGAATGCTGGTCTACAAAAGTCCTTCATCTTCTGAAGCTGATGTGCCTGAAGTGTGAAATGGCCATGAGAAAATTTGCTGAAATAACTACTGTTTGCCTGTACACTCAGCTGCTTCTCCCAGAACGACACTTGAAGCTGCAAAGGGTTTCTGTGAACAAGTGCAAAATGGTTGTGGTTCAGCCCACAGAGATTTTTAGTAGAGGGAAGTAGAGAGAGGAAGGGAAACATAGAACGGCTTGGTTTGGAAAGAGCCTTAAAAACCACCTTGTTCCAACTCCCGTGCCATGGGGTTGCAACTTTTCACTCGACCAGGTTTCTCAGAGTCTCCTGGACCATGCACATCTTCTCTGGGCCACCTTTTCTAGTGCCTCGTCACCCTCACCATAAAGAATTTAAGAATTTCTTTCTTCCTAACATCCAATCTAAACCTGCCCTCTTTCAGTTTAAACCCATTCCCCATTGCCCTATCACAAATCCTTCTGAAAAGTCTTTTTCTTATAAGCCCCTTAAGTACTGAAAAGTTTCTCTGGAGCCTTTTTTTCCCACACTGAACAACTCCAATTTTGCTAGCCTTTCCTCATAGGAGAGATGCTCCATTGTTGGCTTTAGCAATGACCAGGCAAACTGAAGTTTTCTGTGGAAGCATCACTTCGTCTTAGAGATAATAACTGTCTGCTTATATACTTACATCCTTTTTAATTCCTCAAACCTCTTTCAGGCTTGATGCATCTCAACGCTTTTATGCCCTCCAAAGACTCCCACATAATCATCTCCTGATTAGTAATAATTTAAATATACTAAATAGTAATAGCCTTCTACAGCTACCTTTAAATTCTTACCATTTGTGAGCTTAAATTCTTTACCTTTGTGTATTTTAATCAGTTTCAAATCCCACTACAGAGGTTTGACATTTAACCCATGACTAATTAGTTTGCCTAACAGTCTTAAAAAGAACATAGTGACAATCCAAATAAATTATACCATACCAACCTGCTTTATCTATTGCTAGTATGTCAGTAGAGACATAATGTTCTCACGCAGAATTGTTTTGTCTGTATTGGCATCCCTCTAAAACACACAAATAGTGGAAGCCACACCTTCAGAATCACTTAACTAATTTATTTGAAGCTATGTTAATTTACATCCATGGAGGACTTGACCAGAAACAGACAAATCTAAGAATCTCATCAAGCAATCCCTTCTCATGCAATTAGTCCTTAATTGTGTGAGTAGCCCCATTTAGATTAGTAGTGAGATAGAATCATATATTTTGGCATCTACAGGCTTTTGTGCTGAGGTGAGTCACAAAAAGGTGCCCCACATCTGCAGGAGCATTTACTTAGGTGAGACATCTCAGTGCTGCTCCCCCAGTGCTGGTAGCTCTATGAACTCCCAGAATTTCCCAAGCTCAGTTGTCAGCTCATGCTGCTGAGTGTTGAGATACTAACAGTAGAGGTACTTTCTCTGAAGGCTTATCTCAACCAATGTTCTTCATTAAGGAAATGAGATTCTCGATCCCAAAGCAGAGCTACCCTCTCAGTGCATGCAGCCTGGGGTATGCCTCTGACCCACCTCAAGGGAAGTGAGCACTTAAACTTGTGTTCTTGTGATGCCATTATGTACTTTCCCTATAAATTCACTGACACTCACATTGGTTTTGTGATTTTCCTGTGAGCTGCCTGAGAAGCTTGCAGGTACACACTAGTTATTAGTGGTGGCCAGACTCTACTTGCTTTCAAGATAGCTTTTCTCTGTATTAATTGTGAAAATCTTCCTCAGGATTTTAGCTCAAATCAAACCTGCAAGCAGTATGCTAGTTGTTGGGTTGTAAGAGCGATATATTGTCAAGTGAAAGGGAGATGTTTCCTTGAACCTTTTATATTTGAGCAATCTATCAGAGCCCCCAGGGAAGATGAGACCCTTGTGCATGACTAGTCAGGGCTCGGTTATGAGGACCCCTCTGAACAGCCCCCGTGTCAAAGGGTGGTTTGACCAATAATCCAGGGTCACACACTGACAGTGTCTGACTCTTTGTTGGTTTATTATCAGTTTTGTCAAGCATGTCATCCACTGCCAGCAGCTGCCAACACCCTTGAAGAACTCAAGCTCACACTTTATGGAATAGTACACTTATTATCAAACACACTGGTAATAGAAGACTGTGACAGGTTAAGGTTCAGAGATTGCCATCAGTAGAATACTGACTGCAAAAATGAATCTGAAGCAATATCCAGACAAGCTCTAATCACCAATGAAATCTTGCTCAGGATAATCATTTGGTGAACATAAAATAAGGTTCTTACCCAATTCCCATCCCCATGGGGACAGAACAGGTTCAGCCCATTGATGGATCCCTGATGTTACAATGGAGTTTTCTCTAACCTTCCTCCTACTTAATCTATATTTATATTATTTTTGTTGTGGGTGGAAAAAATATTAGGTTATAGTTTCATGTTTAGGTGGAGTTGGAGTGACTTTGCTCATTAGCTTATGCAGGCCTTGAAAAGTAATATGTATTTTTGAGTTAATGAAGTTCAGCTTTTGATTACCATTTAGATAATTCCTTTGGCTTAGCTCCCCTTAGCTGCATTGTTTTCAACAGAGTATAACTGCTGTGCTGCTCCATCATATGTGCATTGATTTTAACAGCATGACTGCAACATCTTCATGCCACTCTGTCCTTTGCTTCTAAAGTGTGCAGGCAGTTTGTATGGTGAACTAGAGCCGGTGCATGCACTCATTGATGAGCTTTGGTTTTGTTTTTTGTTTTCCCATCTATTATGTATATATTTGTGTGTCTATATATGCTTTTTCCCTCCTTAGCTGTTTGTCAGATACTTGGGTGTGCTCAGGGTAAGAAGTAAGAGCTGTAATTTTGAGTTGTAGATATACCTGAGTGGTGACCCAGGGGATTAAACATCTTAGTGGTTTTGTGCCTCAGGCAGCCGAGGATGAGCACAACCTCATGTGGACTTGTTAAGGGGAGGCCCCAGCAAAAAATGCTTTGTATTATACAACAGCATATCAAATAAAAATATCAGTGTAGACCTGTTTAAAACCAGAAAATTCTCAATAGATAAATATGTCTGAAATTATCACCATCTTATTTTTTAAGAGGCTTGGGTAAAATGGCCATTAGAGTTGATAGGTCTAGACATAATGCTGCTACAAAGTAGGTACTTGAAAGTAAATGGTTGCAAATGCTGCTTTTTATATAAAAACATTTTGGGATGATGAATTCTGAATAAAAAAATATTGTCAGCTTCATTATCAAAGCAATATCCAATTTTGATATCTGGTGAAACAAAAAGCATAATTGGGGAGAGATAATGCTGTATTTCTTTTTTTGTAAATAAGCACTGAAATGGTGGTGGTAAATTCAGCCAGGGTATTTTGTGTAGATTTAAAAGAATTCTTTAGTGCTTTAATTCCTTTCTATTGGTTCACCATACAAATGGTAGCTAAAATACTTCCACAACTGCAGATGAGCAGAGGGCATATGCCTTGGAGTCTCTCAGGCAGGAAAAATCACAGCATGTGGCAGTATAAATATGGCATTGAACATTTACTGATTGTTCAGAGACCCATAATAAACCCATAGCAGAAACATAAAACTTTCTTCTTCATTTAAGATTATACCTAAATAATGTGGTCTCGTCTTCTAAGTTAAGTACAGGGGGTGATGGGTTTTTTTTGCTTTATTTTTGAGGGGAGGGAGCAACTAATTTACAGAAGAGTAAAAGAGCTAACTCTCTTGAATTTTTAATTTGTACTGTTATCTTTGAGGTGGTTGAATCTTCTGAGATGCAGTATTCCTACACTTAGGCATAGGATGCTATAAAATATGAGATTGTGTAACTGGTCATGTGTAGGCAAATAAGATCCCTTTTCCACTGCTCAGTATTAAAAATAAAAATCTCATAAAGCATGAGACAGAAAACTCAATCAAGTTCATATCTGCTGTAAAAACTCATATGAATATGAATACTTTTCTACCAGTAATAAAAGTCTAAAATGAAGAGGTATGAACTAGAGTAATTGATTTTGAATGAAGATACTGACATCTCAAATTCAGCAGGTGGGAATTACAGGGGGCCCAGAGAAAGCAGGGAACTAAGCTTAAAATAAATTATTTTTATTGTCATTCGTTGGGGAATATGCCCAACTATAAAACCTTCCTTATAGGAGGAAAGTCTGAGGAACTGTCTCAATATAAAAAGACATCAGAAGAGTTTAGAAAATTCAGTGGAAAAAGAAGAATCAAACTGATGGTACCAGGCAGTATGAGCCAAGTATATACCTGTTCAACTCGGGGTTGAGTTTGTTGAACAATTAGTTGTAGCTTCCACCTTATTGTTTAAAATTATTTTTTCCTTTGGATGGCTCAGGAATGGCAAATGTAACTACAGAACAGTACCTCTGACTTTTGTGTTGGACAAATTGGTAGAAGCTGTAACAAATGACAGAAAAGAGTAGAGAGGTGAAATACAACATAGAAGGGTCAAAGCAGATTTCATAGACTGAAGTCATCCTTTGCAAATCTATTCTAGTTCTGTGAAGAATATGTATGTGTTTGATGCAGTTAATCAATTTTTTAAAAAAAGACATTCAGTGATATTTTTAACCACAGAATCTTGATGATATTGAGACGTCACAGATTAATAATGGGTTAAATGAAAGAAGCTACAGGGCAGGAGTAAATGATCTCTATTTCACAATAGAGAGGAGTATGCACAGCTCCAGCCTCTATTCTGTTTAGTGTATTCATTAATGATCTGAGAAAGGGGATAAGTGATGTGGTGACAACTGCTGCTTGATCAGACAAAATATTTCAGAATAAGCAAAAGTCAGACCAACTGCAAGGAAGGATTTCTTGCTATTAACTGACTGTAAAATAGAAATGGCAGATGAAGTCCAGGGCCCAGATATTTTAAATAATGCACCTGGGAAAACCAGTCTCAAATATATGTATGAAATTGTAATTTTTCTGTTAGCTATGTGAATTTGAAGTTACTATACATAATTTTCTAAAAAAAATCATTATCATGATTATTGATAACTGAAAAGGAAATGGGAAGTTATAAGGAAAGGAATAGAAGATAAAATATCTCTTTGTCACTGTTACATATATGGAGTGTTGAATAGAGAGCTCATTTCTGATCCCTTAGTATCAAGATGATGTAGTAAAAGTAGAAAAGATAGAGAAGGGCAATAAGGTTAACCAGAAATTTGAAATGGCTTCTGCACATGGGGAGATTAAATGAGTTATGGCTTTTAGCCTGGGAAAGACACTACTGAGATGTGGTGCAGTTCAGCTGTAGGTGATCATTCCCTGTCTCCCAGTCTGTGCAGTATGGACAGTGTGTTGGTGCTTTTGGACATCTGGCCTAAAACAAACAAGAGGAAGTACTTTTCCACACAGCCTGTAATAGAGCTCAGGAGCTCATTGCTACATGATGTGTCAGATGTAAAAGTAGAAATGCAAATTGGATGTATCTGGAGAATCAAGGCCATTGTGAACAAACTCTGGCAAAGAGCAGCCTCCAACACCTGCTTGCTGGGAATATCAGCCATGGTCAGCAGGGCTCTCTGTGTGCCATGTTTCCTGGAAGGAGCATCTGCTGATAGCCACAGCCAGAGCCTACCTACAGGAGTGAGTGGATGTTTAGTTTGACCAAAGTGTCCTAAAATATTTATGCTTCTAGCCATTAACATATGGAGTTAATGCTGTTCTTCACTATTGACTGAGTGATCAAAGGCTGGCCTGTGTCAGAGGACTCAGGTGGCTGCTGTCACTCAAAACCTTCTACTAGCAGGAAGTTGTGGCTCTGCTGAGCTGAGCCCTGCTTTCAGGCTTCCCCAGCAATTCTGCTCTGGCACTCTCCTGGACTTTCTTTTTCCCTCCCAAGCCTTTCTTCAAAGATGGGTTTTTAGTTTTGGTCTTTGGAAGGAATGTAAGTACAAGGTGGCGCCTTGAGGAGGCATATGAGCATGATTCCAGCACATCTCTGTGTTGGTCTCAAAGCAAAATACCTTGTGTTACTTCCAGGCATGTGGTGAGCAGTACAAGCTCTGCTATCAGGATCTTTCTCTGCCTGCTTGCTGTGGAGGAAGGAAAGGTGCCCACTAATGAGACAGGTGACTCATTATGGCATGAAACAGACTGACTAGGGCTCCTTTGTAAATAACTTCTGGCTGTGTTTTCTGTCAGACAGGTGGAAGCTCCTTATTTGTATGCAATAATGACATGTGCTTATCAAAGAGTGATAATGCAAGGAACAAACAAATGACATTTCCAGTATTAATATGTAAATTACATGCTAAGAAGAAATGATCAAGCACTCCTGAAATACAGCAGCAAGCACTAATTGCATTCCTTGCCCTTCAATATGCTGTGCACTGTAGATAGCTCTTTTCCCTAAATGAGCATTTAAAGCCTTAATTTTTTCTGCTTCTTTATGCCTGAAGATTTCAGATATATTTTTTCCTGAATTTGTCACACTGTTTGCATATACTGCTTTATTGTACTTCATAGAAAGGTGATGTGGCAAAAGATTTGCTGGAACAGCCTTTGTGTGCTCTGATTCCCTAGAAATTTCTGTAAGTTATTCCTAGCTTGGAAACAGCAGGCAGAGTGCTGAGGTGGAATTTCTGTGTGAGAAACCATTCCAAATAACCCTTTTTTGCAAACAAATCCATCCCCATCTTGAAAACTGATAGGATTTCTTAGTAATCATTTTCTTTATATGTCAACACTGTCCGTGAATTTGGAAAGGTCTTCTCTTGTGCTTTTTCCTTGAAGAATTTGTAGCACAGTTGCACCCTTTATCTGGATATGGCACCTTTGCTTTTTTTGAGCTGAATAAGTAATTTTGTAATATTGTCACTTCATAAGATGAATCCCCATTTTCCCAGTGTTCTAACCACTATTCTCTGAACATGGGACAGTCTGAGTTCCTTTCTTTAACATTAGCTGTTAGGAAATGTCTGTATTGTGTGAACTAGGGCCTTCCATATCAGAACTTGATCCAACAATGCTGCTCCTCCACTCTATAGTAGGATGACTATGAATCCTATGGAGATTATGAGGACTTGTACAAAATATCTTTCCAGATGAAGCATCTCCGAGTGAAAAGATCCTCGTGGAAATAGGATAGGAAAGAATACCTCAATATTCATAATAATCTACATGTAGAATATCCAGAGATGAACTGAAGGAACTTATGTAGGACAGTTCAGGTTCATCCTTGTTCCTGTCCAAGGAATTATGCAAGCCCAGACTGTAGCCACCCAGCACAGTGCTGTTTTGGGTGACTCATGACTGGGAACGTGCAGTATTCTTTTTCCTTACTGTAGCTGTGAAGGATTACAAGGAGGAAAGATTGACATCCTCTTCTAGCAGCTACTTTTGTTGGCAGAAGGAATGAATTGCAAATGATTTCCCAGCTCCTGTATTCCTTTGCCTGGTCATTGGCATTCACTACAGAGAATTGGTAGATACTGGAGAAGAAAGGGCCTGGTGGATGAGACTAATCAGAAATCTCCCCTGTACAGAGAGGCAAACTTGTATTGAAGCTTTATTTATGTTTTTACATGATACTCTGCTATATTTATAGAAGTGGTATAAATTAGTCTGAGAGAGGATTCCTAAATGCAAATAATAATAGCAATTAGGCAATGGCAAATAGCAGCTCCTACATGTAAGACACCTGACATGCTACACCAGCCTTTGCTTTCTGAAAATTTGTTCTCACTTGCACCAGGCACAGCATTGCTATGTAGTAGTGGCTCTTCAGAGGAGTAGATTGGATACACCTGGTTTAAGGTAGTTTTAAATCTCCTTAAAGCTCAGTCAACTCATCTGTACTCATTCATTGTACTTGTGTTTGCTCTCTTAATTTCTTAAAGATGGCTTTTGCACTGAGATACTAGTAATTTCCTTTTGCTTTAAAGTCCCACTTCTGAATGTAGCAGTGAGGTGCTAGAAAGGGCTGGGGAGGGTGTTTTATTCATCAAGAAGCTAAAGGGAGACTTGAGGTGATGTCTCTGCCTCTGATGAAATTCATTCCCTTATCTAGAAGCTCTTAAATCATCCCTGGCAGAGGTGACATTATAAAAATAATTCTGAAGAACAAAAGTTCTTGCCCTTGGATACACTGCATTGCACCAAGCGGTAGGTGTTTATTGCCTTTTTTTTTTCCTTTTTTTTTTTTTTTTTNGGTAGGTGTTTATTGCCTTTTTTTTTCCTTTTTTTTTTTTTTTTAGGGAGTCTAGGTGGATGCTTCAGTTTCCTTTAGATTTCTTTAATCAGTTTTTGCAAGTGGACAGATATTTTTACCCTTCAAATGAATACCTTGTGAAATAAGCTGCACAAAGGATAGCCAGAATGGTGACTGGTAAACCCCAGGGTTTTGCTTGGCACACTGAGTTCATCCCTGTCCCAGTTTCAGGGGCTTTGGGGAACTCAGCCCTGGCTAGTCACTCACCACCTCTGAAATGGTCTGATGGCCTTTGTCCTTCTGAGCTGACACACTCAGGCAAATTTGTTCATAGAACAGAGGCAGTTTGTTGGTTTGGGGTTTTTTTCAGCAATGAAAGCAATACTTAAGATGTGCTGAAGGTGAAATATGGGCTTAAGGATATATAGAAAGCCTGCTAGTTAGAAGGACTCTGACATCTGTCTCTTTCTGTATATTATTAAAAGAAACCCCAGACTCTAGGAGACAGCAAAGAAAGAATGAAGGTGGTGAGCCTAAGCCATATACTCAGTGGGGGCCTAATTCACTCTGAATAGATAGATACACAGATAATGTTATTTTGAAGTAATTTCTGTTATTTGCAGTGATTTTTCAGGACATATTTTTGAATATTCCTTGATTTAATTTGTTCCGGAGGCATGTCAAGTATGGTTTAACGAGCTTGTTTAAATTCTGGTCTGGAGTTTTTCTCCTGTATTATAACAGAGTATTTGAACTCTTCTGTTATGCAAAATATTTAGTGTATATATGAAAATTTAGAGCTGGTCTGCACTTCAGCAACAGTAGTAAATAGTTCACTGGTTTAAATTTTGTGTGTCCTAGGGACAGAAAGGGGCTTTTCGGTGGCTTATGGCTCAGATGTCCAAGGTACCAGCTCAACTTATCCAGGAGATTTGGCTGCAAATACATCATATGGTCCAAGAAGCAAATAGACCACTAGAATAACTTGATTTGTATAGTTTTTATATATTTTAGATCATCAACTTTGTGCAGCTATTCCTTTTTAAATTTTTCTTTGAGTATATTGTAATGATTTCTGCCACCTAGTTTTGATAATATCGGAATACCACAAATGGCTTGAAATAGGAGTTGAGACTAACAATCCCTCAGCCACAGCAGCAACTACTGTCTTCTGAGCAGCTGCTCAGTCTTAGTGACAACTGATAATAAATAAAGTTCTTTTCTAATAAAAAAACCATTTTGCTACATACACCCAATTCATTTGCCTGATTTACAGAACATGATGAGTAATCCTCACCTTCAGATCAGTTCTGAGACATGGTGAGATGTTGAGAGGCCTTCCAGCAGCAAAGGTTTTAGCATAACCTAAAATACAGTATGGAGTTCTCTTTAGCATAACTTGGCTTTACAATTTGGCTGTCTCTGACCTTGCTACTCTCTCATCTGGAATGTGATAATGGTGAATTTCAAGAGCACTTCTTGTGTCTGATGAGGGAAATGCTATTTGGAAATCTGAGGGCAGTAGCAAATGGAGGTGTCTCCTCTAGGAGACAGCTTCCTGCTGTCTGGACAACATGAAACTTGTGTGGCATTTTTTTTTTTTCCCAGGCATTATGGAATTCAGGTTTGTTCAGGGAACCTCTGCATAGGATGAAAGCATTGCGTCAGTTTTATCTGCCTCCTGGTGGCTGGTTTGTGGTCCTCAGTCCCTGGGCACCAGGGTGGCTTTGGAAGGGGTGAGCAGGGAGGCTGCTCTGACATGTATGGAGGTGCGAGAAGGCTGTTCAAAGACTTTCTAAATCTCTACTGTAACCCCTAGACTACACACATTTTAGCTTCACTTTGCTGCTTTTATTAAAAAACTGCCACTGATGTAGCATTCAGCTGGATGTGACACTTTTAAAGAGCTTTCAGGTGGGGAGGCTGAAGTCTTAATGGGGCTGAGGCCATGCTGCTCTGTCCTAAAGGAGATGTGTTCATTCACTGCAGAAAAGCCACTGACAGCCTCCTAAGGAAGCATGGGAAGCTGGACATCCAAAAGGAGAAGTTTGTAATCTTGACTGCAGTAGGTTCCATGTAGGGAGTAGCCTGTGGAATAGTGCACTGCACTTGTGAGTGAACTGGGAATTTGCTGTGTCATCAATAGAAGTTCTCTCAAAGACAGCAGTGACTTTTTTAGAGTCCCACATGGGGCCACTTTTGTGAAAGATTTCTGTCCCAAATGTGATAATGAGCTGATATTTCATTATTGTTTATGGTAATTTTTTCCATGCACCAGTGTTACTGGTTGAAGTAATCAAACCAGATAATGAAACTGAGACCTGGGACCCAGGTCCGTGTCCCAGAACAATGGCCTGGATGAAGTCACAGTGGCAAAATTCCATCTGAATTCAAGGAGGGCTGGCTTCCATCCATATCAATAACCTACTCCTGTCTCTAGCACGATATAGACTAAAACCATTTTTAGTCTTTTATTTTAACTTGTAATGCTTTACCTACCACTTTATTATCAAATATCTTTCATATTGTAAGCAAGTCTACAATGTATATAGAGGTAGTAAAACAAGCAGTGATTCTGTAACTCCTAAAATTCACTTAGAATGATGACATAATAGTCTAAGTTTTATTTTGTGTGACTTCCCAGGAGGAAAAAAGCATTAAGAGTCTTGTGTTTGAACATTTTACTTAAAGAGAATTTCTTTGACAGGTGTAAACTCTTATTTGATCTTGCTATTTCATTTTTCAAAAAATGTAATTCCATATATTTGAGAACTAATTTAAATCACATAAAAACAAAATATTGTCCTCATCAAATACTAAAAATTTTCTTAAGAGAATTTTGCCTTGCTTACTTTTGATTTCTAAGGCATAAAAATGTAAATAAAGTGTGAATCATTTTGTATGTGTAAGCTTTGTTGTAGAAAAGTCCAGGTAACTTTTCTAAGAATGGAGAAGGTAGGTGTGGAGGTGCAAGGCAAGTGTATGTGTGTGTGTGTATATGCATATATATATATATATATATATATATACACACACACACACACGTACATATAGGACAGGGCCTTGTAAACAATACAACAAATAAGTTTAAAGAGGAAGGAAACAATAAGGGAGGAAAGAAGGTGGGAATGAAACCAGAAGATGATATAAATTATCTGTAGGCTCGGCATGGTGTTTACGAGTCGTTGCAAAACACCTTTAATAAGAGGTGTGCGTTGTCCCTGACTGCTGTTAATGTGTGAGGATCATTAGCTGGCTGATAGATGTCGCAGCAGAGGTAGGTCTTGAGGAGAGATTTGAAAGAGAAGATTTCTATCAGATCTTTTTCAAAGAGTACATTTCCTCCTTTACATCAGTTGGGGTTCCCAGAGCTGAATCATTAATAAGCATTTTTTTCTGTTGAAGTTCAGAGACCCACAGCACTGAGAGTGGGATGAAAGTAAAGCTTGAGAGATTTGCCATGTACACAACCCCACAAGGGCTCACTCTTTCAATAGTTGCCTCATGTTTTCTGGAGAACTGTTATACATAAATGAGTCATGGCCATGCAGTATAATTCCCCTGCTCAGCATGTTCTTGGAGTGTTTTTCAGGATAATATGAGGCAGGCTGCAGTCATGGGAGTGACCTGAAGAGGCTGGTGCTGCCAGTCCTGACAAGCAGAGGGCTGAACTCGTGTGAGTGCTGCAGTAAATCACCAAGTCTGGATCCCTGGCAAAGCTTTTAAGTACTTCAGGTAGGAAAACACCATTTTGCTAAGCCTGATTGCTTAGACCTGTAAAAACCCTTTCAGAGTACAGGTGGGCTGCACAGAACCCAGTGGTGCTGTTTTTACAGGATTGTATCTCAAGAGGAAGAGTTGATTTAGTTCAGTCTTCAAATCCCTGTTACAACTTTGACTTTTATGTCAAGGTAGTAAATTTTACTTAGAGTTGGATGGAACAGGTAGGAGTTTCTTTTAAAATTAATTTGTTTCTTTTAAATAGGTTTTGTGTTTTTAATCTCATATGCAGGATCTCATCTCAGGTTTAGGGATCAGAATTTTACAGGTAAATATCTACACAACTTGCAGGTTATGATGGTACAAGGCAGGTGCCTACCACTGAGGACATGGATTATAAGTAACACATTCCTTCCTTTCTATGGACAAAGGAAAAAGGAGATCCACTTGGCCTCGCATCTAGCCTTTTCTACCTTAACCTATGTCTGCTCATGCTGCTGAAGGAAGGATTTATGAAAACCTTTTTTGCCACCACAGCAATTAGGCAGTGAAAGTGGAGGCCTTTTCTTACACTCTCCTCTTCCATGGGAGGAGAGACCGAGTTCAACATTTCCAAATGGAAATAGGGCTCCTATATTTGGGCTTGGCCTACCAAGACTCAATGTGGAAGAAGATTGCTCCTCTGCTGTAAAATATTAATGAGACCAGTCTAGATTTGTGCCTTGAAATTGAGCCTGCTGAAAGCTTAATGTGTTACAGATTTTGGCACTACTTTGGCCCATTTCTAGCTAGGGTGGTACTCTGATTTACATGCTATTCAAAGACCTAGCTAGATGAGATTGATCTTAATTATTAAGGTGATAATAAAATGTTATGTAGATAGATTAATTCCATACAGGCCAGCAAACTGGCACTAACAAAAACTAGATTTGAGTCAGTCATTTCCCAGTCCTCCAAAGTCTTCCTCTTTGCTCTTATTCAAGAACAGCCACAGTCAAGCTCAGTGCAATAGCCACAGAAACTCTGGGGCACCATAGCCCAGGGAGACAATGATTCTACTCACACTGTGAGCAGTGGTAGCATTCAAACACACATTTATCATAGAATCATGGAATAGTTTGGATTGTAAGGGACTTAAAGATCACCTTGTTCCAACCTCCCTGCTATGGGTAGGGACACCTTCCACTAGACCAGGTTGCTCAAGGCCCCATCCAACCTGGCCTTGAACATTTTTATGGTTGGTGCATATCCTGTATAAGAAAGTTCATTACCCCAACTAAATGGATGTTCATAAAAGCTGGTTTTTATTTTCTTTACTCATATTAGTTTATTGGTAAGTAAAAGCAACACCTCTCTGTCTTCTTTAATGCAACAGCTAAAAGAAAGAAAGATGTTATTTAAAAGGCAAGTGTCTTTGTCTCTCTTTTCTTCCCCTCCTTTGTGAGCCTCAGAAATTTCCTGAGAATCACTTAGATGAAAATTGTGCTAACAGATGAGTGACAAGAGAACTTATGCATAAGGCATCTATTGTGCCTGTGACTCCTATTCTCACTCTCAGTAAATGTGTTTCAAATCGTTTGTGGGGTGGAGGCCACAGAGTTTCGTGTTCAGGCTGCTGGAAAGCAGAGTCCTGCTATCATTTCCAAAGAACATGACAGTAGTTTCCCCCCACCTTAGATATAGGGTTTCCCCCTCTTTTTTTCCTAATCTCTATCAAAACTCTATCTCTTTGAATCCTTTCTGAATAATTTCATCCCATAATGTGTCATCCCACTTTTGTCTTCCCCCCCTTCCCACCCATTTATCTCTGAAAATAACAGGTGTATCCAGCTTTTGGTTCAAAGACAGGTTTTATTTTAGCTTGCTTTTTTTTCTGAGCAAATCTGAAATATAAAACATGCTGCATTTGTCTGGTGATCAGTTGTCCACAGTCCTGCTAACACTGGCCCCAAACATTTTGACACATGAGCTGATTTTATCCACGTTTGTCAGAAATGTAAATATAAGGAAAATAATAACCCCCCTACAAAAATAATAAACCTCAATGTGAAAACAGCTGGTCAGGTAGAAGAGGCAGAGGGTTCAAGCCCCATCAGGGGAGAAGCTGAAGTGAAATCATGTTCTTAGACATCAGAGTCCAGAGAGAGAGCAGAGACTTGAGGTGCATATCTGCCAGACACCATGTTTCATCATGTCTGCTGCTTATAGAGTAAGGGATTTACTTTGTCTCTCCTGAGAAAAAACATTGAGCTGTTCTTTATTCCCAGAATGTTACTGGTGCATTTGAATTATTTATTTATTTATTTATTTATTTATCAAACTGTCAGTTACGATTTATTTAGGATTTGTTGATGCTGCTTATTGCATAGAAAGTGTCTGACTATGGCATCTACAATGTGGAGTCTGTCACCTGATTTTTCTCTGCTGTTTTTATGTCTGTTCATGTATCTGAGAGGAAATAATGGCTGTGCTCCTAAGAGGGAAAATGACTACTAATGGATTCAGTTGTATCAAATGGATTGTGAGAATGAGATAACCAGCCATAAACAGGGCTGAGGTACCCAACACCAACCACAATAAACCTTAAATTTATTGGCAGCAGAAGTGAAAGTCATAACCCAGAGAGGAAGGTAAAATTATATAGACTCAAATTGACTATAGAATAATCGTCCTATTCCTTCTTATGTTTTCTATCAGCTAGGAAATAAACCTTTAACATCACATCTTTTTCAAAACATCATTCTAAGATAAAAATAAGTGATTTTGTTGACATTGTGTCTATTTCCACTGAGAGCTCTAGCAAAAGAGATCAAGTAGGTATCATCTTTCTGGAAAACTCAGATTAAAATCCACTGTCTGCAAGTGCCTTCCATATGGAAGAATGTGTTAAAGAGTAAGACTTGTTTTATGCCTTCATGAGTCAACAAAGATAGCTATGAATTTACATGCTTCCTTTAATAGGGTCCCTAACTTGTGCTTTGGAAAAAGGTGGCAGTAAATCTTTACTGTATCAGAGTTATGGGAACATATTTCTATGGCTCTCTCTGGACAAACTTTCAGCTTTCATGGTGTCAGACTCAGTAGGACCAATAACATCTAATATTTAAAATTTTCATAAAGCTTTAAAATGCTACAGTAATTACTTCTGTGTCGAGATATTGACAGTAAGTTTGTAGCTCATGGCAATGATTCAGCAAAGGAAGGGTGACTTGTCCAAAATAATTCATTAATGAGCTGAGTTTTTCTTTTACTTAGGTGTTTGACTTCTCTCATGTACTATTTTTGTAGGCAACCTTTTTTAGCATACTTCAAGAGATCAAAATAGAGGTAGTAAATAGGGAATATGTTAGTGGAAGGAGAGATGAATACCATGGTTATTGTTGGCAAGAAAAAAATTGATGGGATTTTCTCCCTGAATTTTTGAATTTTATTTATTTTGCAGAAAACTAGTTTTGGAGAAGAAAGACGGCGCCATGTTGAAATATCACATTGCAAGTTGTCTCCACCTGTGACTTCTATGTCCATTGAACCAAACCATTCAAAACTCAGTTCTCAGAGGAAAAGAGAGTCCTGAGCAGTAAGTGGGACTATATTCAAGCCTTAAAAATGTTTCTATTGGTTACAGTGCAAAATTAAAATTTAAAAAAAATTTGGGATTAAAAATCTTTAGAGCACACAGCTCAGATAAAAGCATATGATGGCATTGCTTAATTTTTAAAACAAAGTACTTTGAACACTGAAATTTTAACTTTTTTCTTCAAATAAAACATAACAAAAATTTTTAGCAACTTAAGGTGGGAATTGTTAATTGAAAAATTTCTCCCCTGCTCCACAAAGAAGTCTTAGCTGGCTTTCATTGCATCTATGAATAGCATTCTCTGAAATTAGCAAGTTGTGCTCTCTGCTCCTCCTTTCATCTTCGTGACAATGGCTACTACATGCTCAGAGCTTCAAACAGCCAGTGCTGTCACTTTTAAGAAAAAACAACAAAATTAACTGCATAATTTATCAAGATTTTATAAAAATTTCAAGACCAAATTTTTAAAGAATGCTTTGACTCATGACCTCTCTATTATGAACTCAGTTTTATATGATAGTGAATACAAGTTAAACTATTTGGACATGAAGCAATAAAAAAATTATGGATTTCTCAGGACTCTGCATAGCCAGGCATGTTTCCTTCTTACATATCCCTTGACAGTTCCATTATCAACTGATACTTGCCAGCTCTGCTGTCATGTATCCATCTACTTATTGGTTATTTCATATCATCATGAGCCAACTTCCCCAGTCCTAGTGCTGCCCAAAGATGGAACAAAAAGTCCATCTCACACTTTGTTTTGTCCTCCTTGGAAAAAGAAAAAGGAATTATCTCTGGAACAGGAGTGACAGGATCAAGCAATATTGTAATGGTCACAGTCAAAGCGGAACTGCTGAATGTGTCATTTTGTCAGTGTGCACTGTCTGAAATCTGTCTAGCTTTAGAGTTGAAATAAATCCACCAGTAAAATAACATTTTATACCTTAAAAACTTTTCTGACTGTTAGCAGTCCAGAGGAAATTTTTCACTTCAATTTTATCAATCATATCAAACTGATATGAAAGTTTATTAACTATTGTACATGCTTACTACCGCTATTCTGAAAAATTTACTCAGTGATTGGGGGAGAAATAAAAATATATTAAATCCGTATAACCACTATGTTGATGTGAGTATTACTTGATACCACACACACACACATA
>PYHW01010334.1:12140874-12185251 GCA_013186435.1 Turdus rufiventris
ATATATATATATATATATATATATATATATATATATATATATATATATATATATATATATAAACACTTCTTTATTGATATAACTGTCTCCTCCTGAGCAGACTGCAGTAATTTAGTTAAATTAGTGTTGCTATCAAGGCAGCTAAATGAAGGGAGAAAAGTAAATGCTAGGCACAGAGAAGGGCAGGTAATTTCTGTCACTCCTTTGAAAAGTGGCTTTTTCAATCAACATCAGATTTCTGTGAACAGAATAAAAAGCTACAGTAAATGAAATATCATTTTTATGGATAATGATATTTGCTGTAGAGAATTCTACTTCTACAAGATCTGGTTCAGAATGTGCTGGTCTTGTCTCCAACAAACTTACGTTTTTCTGTATCAAAGATGTTAACTGAATCCTATAAAGTAAATATTTAAGGATCTTGGGAATCATTCCTTCAAAATTTTGCATGAGCTTTTTTCAGTAGCATCATTTTTTGTCAAGATGTACTTGCAGTACAAGAGAGGAATGATTTTCCCAGTGGAAACAAGGAAGGCTTAAATTAGTTTTTTTCATTCTGCCCTTGATAGAGCACATGTTTTTTAGGCTTTGTGTAGGCTACATTTTTACTCCCTGGGAGCACCCAGATTTGCAAAAAAAGAAACAGCAATGCACTAATTCAGTTTTCTTGTTTCCTTTCAAATTTCAGCATCGTGACTGTGCTGGAGCATCTGGACCTGACTGCACTTCTGCCAGGGGACCAACTCCCACATGCTCTTCCTTCCCTCACCACCCCCTGTTTCCTCCTCACCCCCATCCAGAAGTCACTTTTCTTGAGAAATGGGAGAGCTATTAGCATGTCCCCTTGCTTCCAGGGAATTGCAATCTGTCTTTGCTCTCAGAGGTGGGTGGCATCTGCTTTCTTTTATGGACTGGTCAGAAAGCAGTGGCCAGAACTGACTCCAAAAGCTGTCCCTGGGCTGTGTGGAAAACACACATTCATGGATGTGGAAGGAGGACTAATGGGAGGTGGTGGGGGATGGAGCAGAGCCCAGGGCCACCCACTGCCAACCTGCTCAGCTGAGACAGGTCTTGAAAGGCTCTAAAATCTTGCACGGTCAGCGAAGGCTGGCAGAGAAAGGGAAAGGCATCCAGCTGTCATGGATGCTCTTTTTCTGGAGGAAAAAACTATAAATTACATTTATGCTTTGGGAATGACTTATTGTTGCTCTGCCTTTAATAAAAGTATTCCTTGGTAGGCCATTTGTTTCCTGTTTGCTCGTGGGGACAGTTTGCTCCCCAACTCCTTTGCTCTGCTGATTGCACCAGGATAATTTCTCCTGGTTTCTGGGTGAGGACTTTTGCTGCTCTAGCAGTAATTTACTTCAAATGTGAACTCACCCATTACCACTTCCACTCAGGTCCTGGTAGAATGGTTAAGAAATGGCTCATATCAACCACAGTCTGGCACTCAGTGTTTATCCAGTACCTGTTTAAGAGGTGATGGTTAATGCTGTCTGCCAGACTCACCCAGACTCGAAGTGACAGCTGGAAGGAGAAAGACTCTGTATCCTTCTGCCAAACTGAGGAGGGCAGTCTGTGCTGGGGGAACATATCTGAGACTCAACCAGACGCAACACCTTTGAAGGTGAGGTTTCTCTTGTGCCTAGTTCTGCTTTATCTGCTGAAACACTTTTAATAAAACAGTTGAAAAGAGTATGTTAATGCCCTTTCACAGTGTGACAGAGATTTAAATCGCAGGTTTTATTTTTTGTTAATAAACAGAAGGTTGTTGAATTTCTACCAAAGTGTCTAACCCTGCTTAGAATTTCAAAATCAGCTTTGGACTGGAAAAAATAAATCCAACAATGAAGGAAAATATTCAAATCCCCACACCCCCAAATAAAAGGAAAGAGGAAAAAAGTGATATGTCACTTTATTATTAAAGTTAAAAAGCTTTGAGAGAGAGCAGAACTTTGCAGAAGAGAAATGATGGGGGTGACAAATCTTTAAAGGAGGGAAAATGGAGTACTATTTTTAAAATTCTTCTGTTCTTTTCAGGTTGTGGTATTTTATAGAGCCTTACAGATGACAAAGCAGCTGCTTCCCCTGAGCCTCACAATGCTTTCTCCACACACCACTGGACTGTTTTTTTTTTCCTTTTTTCTTTTTGTGTCACATTGATCTTCTCTTGTTGTGCTGCCTCTAACACGCCGTTAGGTGCCTCTGACTACCAATAGTGAGGAACATCAGGTTCTTGTGGGTAAACTGCCATTAGGCTCTTCCTGACATAACTTAAAGCATTAAAGTTTGTGTTGACTCTTTTGAAGATATTTTGAGAGGTTAGGATTACCTTGTTGCTGTTTTTACTACTTGTACTGAAGGAGTTTCTAGGGGCCCTTGTCCAGATCTATTGTACCGGAATTGCACAAATGGAAATTTAAAGGCAGCCCCTGTCTCCCAGAACTTGCCTTCAAATGGGTGAGACATAAAAAATGGAATTACTATCCCTAATTTATAGCAGAAAGTTTTCCACTGCTGCACAGAAAAAAAAAAAAAAAAAAAAAAAAANAAGTACTATAAGCTCCAGATAGAAGTAACATGGGCAAGGAGAATGGCACTACATCTATCCTAAAAACCCACCTTCTTACAACCTTTAAGGTGAAATTATGTGTTAAGGCAATAAAACAAGGTACCCACAGCGGCTAACAAGTGAAAACACTTAATCATATGAACCCGCCTGGCAGCTCTCACTCATTCTTAAGATGTTGGTTGCTGCCCCTGGTCCCCAAAAATCACTATTACTTGCTCACCTCTTCTCAGGGGCACACCAATAAAGCTCATGCTGCCAAATGCACTGCAAAGTAACTTCTGTAAATATGTGCAAAACAGCTTTATTGTCCCTCCTTGGATCTTGCCTTAAAACAGCCCTCTGTGTCTGTAATTTCTGCCAAGACTAGATGAGGATGTGCTTCTGGAGTTTGGATGATGTCTCACCAATGGATACTGTCTGATGGGCTCCTGTCTGCCTGTAAACACCTGTTGTCTCTTGCCAAGGCTGTGGGTGGCCAGAACAGCAGTTCCAAACTGTAGAGCTCTTCACACAACAGAAACCTAGTAAATGTTGGTTTTCTAGGTCCTGAAGCAATACAAACAATAATAATAGCAAATAATAATAATGATAAGCATTGTGAAATCTTTCTTTGACTGCATCTCTATGCTTGTACACTCAAATACCCTTCCCCTGCCCCTGATTTCTTCTACTCTGGAACATATTTAACAAAACTTGCCATGTGTGGGAGCAATTTGCAGACGCTGATATTAAGGATGCCTGTATTTAATAATTGAAAAGAATTAACATAATGCTTGATTCATTGAATTTCTGTGGGGAAACAGTAACCTGCAGTGGTCATTTAGAGTCCAGTCATGTTCTAACAGACTTCAGTGAGTACAGTATTAGGTCCTTAATTTATACTTGGCTTTAAAATTTTCCTTGAAGCCCTAAATTATACATTCATAACCAATTTCTCATAGAGCACAGAGATGCTAGGACTGTGCTCTTCAAAAGGTTTATCTTGCAGTTATTTACCTTTGCCAAGGGGCTTGAGATTCAGAGAAAAATTCCCTGTGAAAATTAAAAGTAATATAATTTTTTAGTGAAAAGTGAAAACTTTTTTAAGGAAACAGTAAGGAAACATCCATACAGTGTCTGGACTTGACTTAGGAGTAAGTCATCTAAGTGCCAAGTGAATAGATCCTTTTAAAGTGGGAGACATCCTTCAGTTAGTGGTAAGGGCTAAGACAATTTTCTTATGTATTTTAAATTGGTTAGAGGTTAGAGTCTGAAGTAAGACATGCATTTAGGAATGCTCTAATTTGACCAGTCAGGAATCAAAGGGAACAGGGGCTGAAGAGACCTTGGGATGTCTCCTACTCTGTTTCCTTCAAGGCCAGACTATCTCTGGTACAACCATGTTACCTCTCAGCTTCCTTCAGGCTGCCATTCCACAGTACAGAGGGAGGGGGAAGGTCAGTAGTGTTTTAGGGTCCCTTGGGGTTCTTTCTTGTATTAAAGACCCTGACTGTTTCTGGCATGGTACTGGAGCTGCTGTGTGTTGCTGATAGTGGAAGGCTTGCAGGAGCTGGCACAACTGTTCCATGTCCTTCAGGGAAATTACTGCCTGAGAGCTCAGGGCTAAATCTTCAGAGGGCTACCTGGGGTTGCAACTAATGAATCTGGACTAGCACAGCATAATTAGCTTCCTGTGCCTGTGTTTTCAAGGGGTTGAGGGTACACCACTGAATATAACTTGGGTGGGGTCACATGTATTCCTCCAAAGTTTTTTAATGTTGATTATCCACAGGGTGAGGTAAATTGTTATCATCTCCATTTGATAACTGAGGACCATGCAAGTGCCTGTGTTTATATTTATGCTCCTGGTCAGGTGCTGTCTATGTAACTACTGCAAACTGCTCAGAACTTCAAGCAGTCCAAATCTGTCAAACTGGGAATCAAATCAATTCAGCTGGAAGTACACACTCAGGTGGCTGGAAAGGCAAAAAGAGAGCCAGCAGAGAGAGATTTTGTCTGATGGCTGATAGCCAAGATGCCTGGTCTGTCTGTGCCTTTCCAGGCAGAACTGCCTTTGTTACCTTATTACCATCTCCTGTGTGGACAGTCACCCACTTCTGCTTTTTGAGAGTAATCAAGCTCTCCCCTGAAGTCCACAGGCTCATCCTTGTTGCTGACACATCCCGTTCATCCACCACAGTAAAAGGCACTCTGGTGTGCCTCTGCTGTGAGGCTGAATTCTGCTCACGCTGGAGAGACCACCTGGACTGAGGGCTTGCATAAGAATGAGGGGGTGCTGAAGCAGGAAAACAAAAACGCTAACAAAATTAAATTTAAGAGCAGATAGCAGATGAAAACAAAAAAAGAAAAAAAAAGGTAGCAAGCTGTGATTAATATGGAAAATAGGTAACAAAAAGAGGAAGGTTAAAACATGAGTAATTAAAAAAGACCACAGGCAACACAGTCAACATTATTTATGCCACAACTGGTTTTGCTCAGGGAGAAAGCAAAGGTGGAACAGATGAACTATGAGTGCTGAACTCTCAGCCCTGCCTTCTTTCAATTAAGGATTATTTCTTATCTTTATTTTTCTAATGAGGACTGCAAACCCCGATTGGGGATTTACCAACAGTTTCCCTTCAGTTTTGTTGTTATTCTTGTCTTTTTTCTCTATGGCATTGTGATACTTAACATCTTTGCCTCTCCTTAAATGGGCCATTTGCAGAAAAATTACAATACATGCCTGTCTGAAGTACCAGTAAATTGAATGCTCAGAAGACAGTAAGTGATGCTCTTCTTAAATGCAGGCTATGGGTCAAAGAAAGCAGAAAATATACAAGTGAGATTCATGGGATGGGTGAGGACATATTCCAAATTAAAGACTACTGTCAACAAGAGGGGATGTATAGCTCAATTTCATTGGGTTTTTTTTGCCATAAATGTGTAGTTCTCATTTACTTTTTAAATATAATAATTCCTACGTCATCCAGCAGGAAATTTAAGTTTTATTTTTGCAAAGATGGGACTGAGGTTCAATACTGCTAGATACTGCATGAACCCTGGAAATATGCCTTCATATAGGTGGTCTTTTCCTAAATTATATACATTGGAAACAGGTCATTGTGGAACAAAAACTCAGTGCAGTTGTAAGCACTCTACATGATAGTTGCAAATGGGAAGAAAGATCTAAGAATCAGCCTGTCTAGATTGTAAAGTAAGTAATACCAGTCTTCTTCAAGACTGATCTGGAAATGTGCTGAAGCAAACTGATTATACTGAGAAGATTCCCTGACACTGTCCATGGAACTCAATAACATGAGTAGTTACAATGCTGAGTGTGAAAATCTCCTTGGACTATTATAAGAATCCTATAGATTTATTGAAGTCCTTCGCTTTCTCTCTCTCTCTCTCTCTCTTAAAAATTACCGCCTTCAGAATTTAATTTCTGTATATTAACGGCATATGTAGAAATGATGGAAAATCAATATGGTATTTCTGGATACAAAGAAATACATAAATATGACTTTCTCTATGATTAGGAAAGATTTATGTTTATTCAGTCCCTGTTTCATTTTTCTGCTCTCTGCGCAGTCCTATGGTAACATAAATAATATTAAAACAATGCACTGACTCACTTTCATCCATGTTTCTTATTAGTTAAATTATTAATAAACACTTGGTGCAAAACTGATCTTGGCTAAATTTAGCAATCTGCAGTGCATACATTTATATCTGATGTAGCTTTTTAGGGCTCCCTTTATAGTCAGTGTGGGGAAAAGCAATCCCAAAGAGTGATGCACATCATGAGTTTTAAGTTCATTGGTTAAATGAGATGAACTTTGCCCTAAACCACTCATCCTCCTCCAGCTAAATCTATTGCAGATGTCTTAATTTGTAGATATGAATTTTAGCCTTTGTTCAGATAGTGTAATTTCTGTGAGTACCTGGATCATTACTTACAATCACATCTAGCCTGAGGTAGCTAAAGACACTACTGTGGCTCTCTGAGGTGCTGCAGGGAGGGATCTCCCTTCATGGGCACTCACTGGCTGATAAAATAACCACTGTCTTTTATGAGTGTCCTTGGTTGCTTTTGTGAAGGCACCTTATTCTGCACCTGCTGTGTTAAATATCTGTCAGATTCAGTCTTTAAAAAAAAAAGGTGGCAGAAGCATGCTCAGTGCCATGACTCAGATTTCCCTCGTTTCCCTCATGTGGGGAAGGGTTTGAGAAGCTCCTGCTGAGCAGATGCTGGAGCAGCACCTCAGGCACTGAGTAGACTACAGTGGATAGGAGGGTGCCTTGTGATTGTAAATGTGTCCAGAGTTCAGCCATAGCTGAGAGGGGAATTTTTTTTAAAATTACAGTTTGTTTGGAGGTCTGTGAGTTTTGCCTCAGCCTCATGTCAGTGGCTCAAGTCCTTTACTGAATGTAGCTGTTAATAATATTTACAACACAGGGATTTATAGACACATTTATTCTGGAGGAATCTAATCACTACATTGCTTTCGTAAATGTGGCTGTATCAGAAGCAAACAGTGCATGAATTATATGTCTTGGCAGGATTGATCGTGCCCTTAGGAGCTAACAGCAGCACCCAGAGAACAATTACATTCTCCTGCTCCCAATAATGAAGTATTATTTAGAAACAGAAAGTCATTATGTAAAACTTTGAGAAATGATGCAATTACATTACATTACACACACTTTTGTCATAGACCTAGCTTACTACATAAAATTTAAATGCCTTCTGAGAGGGAATTCTGTAGTGCTGGTTTCCTGCTCTTGTGCTCACAGGCACTTTGCCTTTCTGCTGAATGATGAAAGAGAACTGTTTAGGATTGGAAATATCATATACTCTGAAAATTATAAAAAAACTCACTTATAAAAAGAAGTAGTGCTTGAAAACAAGCAGTAATCATGTTAATATTCAGTCTACTATTCAGTCAATTTCATATTAAATAATCTGTTAATTTGCCAGTATCTATTTCGTATTTTGATTTGCCATTTTATTACAGCAATATGCAACTCAAAGAAGTAAACACAAGCATCGTTATTTCTAAGGTTATCCATCCTGTATAGTGAATTTGATTTCTTCTTTAAATCCGTGATTGTTTACAGATTTAAATTTAAGCCATAAGATTTTTTCTTCTATTTGCATAATAGTTGGTCTTTGTTTTGCACACTGGTTTCAACTGAGCGTGGCAGGAGCTGTGTGATGGGAAGGAAAATGAGCTGTGTCAGTCTGGTTTGTGCAGTGTTCAGTAGTCCCAAGGCAAAGCTCTGGTGAGGGGCTGAAATGTGGGGCTGGGGCAGATGCCAGCCCTGCTTGGAGGCAGAAGTGGGAAGCAGGCAGCATCATGAATGGTCAGGATAGATCTGCTTTTTCACCACCTCTTCTGCTTTACCTGTAGAAAGCAAGATTGGGGAAGTAGACTGGTAGGAAAGGCTAACACAGCATTTCCACAGCATCTCAGTGACACTCCTAAATCTTAAGGATTTTTACCTGAGGCTAGAACCGCAGCAAACATGAGTTAGTGCCTGAGCAACCTGGCATTGTTTGAGTTTGTTTACACAAGCTTATCCTTGAAGGGGAGAGATGTTAGGTATGTTCCATAACAAGCTTCCTACATCTTTTATTTAGCTAGGACTATGCCATAGTGTGAAAAGAGTTCAATACTTGTTCTTAGAGAAGCTCCCAGGACCTCACAGGAAAAGCCACAGGAAGCTCTGTCCTATGGAAAAAAAAAAAAAAGAACTGTTTTATTTTAAGTGCATCAACAGTCTGTTATTTAAAGGCTACTGCGCTGCTATTTCTGTCTCAGTAATTGATTGTGGATGGTTTTAGCAAATGTGTTGCATCAAGAACCCCCTAACATGAGTGGAATTTTTTCACCCACCATCTCCCAGTATTTACTAATGGGTTGTGTTGCATGTGGCTTTTTAAAATAAATTCTGTGACAACCACATTACACTAGCAGTATGTGAGTGTGTGTATTGGCACACTGGGAGAGTGGAGCTCCATAAGAAAACTTGTGAGAAACCTGGCACTCCAAGGGGGTCTTATGAGACCTGGTTAATCATTTACATGTTTAAGATTTTCTGCCCGAGTCTCACAGCATAGAATCACTGAAGTAGTTCCCTATCATAACTGATTACTTCAGGAGGCTGCTAAATGCCCACAGCGCTGAAATAATATAGAAACCAGTCCACCTTACCCTCCTAGGAGCCATTTTCCAACATTTTAGTCACAGGCATTGCTGAGAGCTCTAAAAATGTATTAAAATTTTAAATAGGTGGAAGCCCCCATGGATTTGTTATGAGAACAGCATGGTTGCATTTTGATAGTATTTACCTTTATTTCAATTATTCTCACGAATATAATGCCTTATTCCCTTCTAGATCCTATCCAAGCTAGTAAATGTTGTTGAAAGCATTACATTGCAGAAGGCTGTCATTAGCATCTCACACAGCTGCAATTTTGATGTGGCAGTCAGAATGAATTAAACCATGCACAGACACAGTGTGATACCTCAGTGACTACGTGCTTCTCCACCATCCCAGGGGGTGACTTTGTATGAAATTTAGTGCTGTAAAGCTCCTGACACCTTCCCATTTGTTTTTAATCCAACCCTCTCTATGATCCCTAATCACAGAGAAACTCTTGTTTCATGGATGTTGACTCTATACACATCTTTGTTCCCAAATTTCTGATGGTCAGGTTGTATTAGAACATGCTCAGGTCCAGCACTGCTGGTGACCAACAGTGACACTTGGTACAGTCCCAGATGCTGGACAGCCCTGAGATGCAGGAAGCTGCTTCAGTCCCTCATCTGCCAATTGATGCCTGCTCTCCTCTCTGCCTGCTAATAAGTGTGAGATGGTTTTTGTTTTCTTCTACCTTGTCTGATAAAATGTCTGTACAGTTCCCACTTATTTCTGGAAAGCTGCACTGCATTTCAAAATTGCCAGCTCATTTATAAAGAACAGTAATTTTCAAGTTATGCAGTGGTTTGTTTTTCAGTCAAAGGCTTTGCTCCTGGACACAAATCATTACAGGAGATTATTCACTTACTTTGGAAAGAAAAAACCAAATCACAAACAGTTATTAGTTTTAGTGGTTGCAGTGAAAAACCCAAAAGTCATGACTCAGATTACCCCAATGGCAAATTAGAATGTAAGTAAAAACTATGCCTCGTAGTCTGAATATTTTTAATTGATAGGCTGATGTTGATAGGACAGTGCTATGCAGGACTACATACTCTTTGTAGAGGGTGGTCTTCATTTTTAACCCCCTCATCTCTCTGTCCCTCCTAGGGAAGCACACTGTGTCTTAGGCAACTCTGTTGGTTTCATTTAATAGTGCTGAAGCTCCAGATACAAGAAAAAGAAATGACTAGACTGAAAAGATACCTCAGGCTAAATGTAGTGATATGTTCTTGTACAGAAAAAATTAGAAAACTTGGATAGAAATTACATAAATTACATGGAAGAGCTGAAGGAATCCCTGTCATGAAAGATTTTGACAAGAAGTCTGGCAAATCCCTTGCAGGAAAGACAAGGGGACAGTGAAACATTTTGGCAGGAATGGACTAAGTGATGCCTTAATATCTTTTTCAGTTCTCTCTTTATTTTCTCTTTTGGACTTTAAAAATGAGTTTTGTGAGAACCCTTTGAATCTGAGGTTTTTTGCCTCTGAAGATAATATTAAATCAAAGGCAATCATAAAATTTTTACATATTATGTCTATGTTATTACTTTAAACTACAAATCATGTATTAGAGATGTAAAACTGATTTTGACAGCAAGTTGTTTTTTATAAATCCAGCTTGATGGACATTACTTCTGCATCTGGTTTTCAATTGCTTCATACTTTCCTAAATGACCCTGTCACTTTTCTGAGCATCATTTATTTCTGTATTTCAGGTTTGCCTTTGAGATAATGGTGTACAATTAGTGATTTTCCAGTCTTCTGAAAAGTCCTTCAGTGATCCAAATTATATCAAATTCATGTCCCCAGATAGGCTTCATGGCTTGTTTTCTAACTGTTTGGATGCAACAGCTTTGTTCTAAGTAAATCTAATAGAATCTGTAGAAATCCTGTGTTTAATTCTTGGAAAAGTGAGATGTCATACCTGAAAGATGAGGTGTTTGTATGCACACAAATGAAATGCCATGGTTAGAAATATCTTACTTTCTGTGGCAACATAGGAACTTAAAACTTCAGTGAATTTTGTGCTTATATACCAGTCCAAGAGAAAAGACAGCTTAAAATTTCTTGTGACATCTGTTTTGCAACAAAAGTTACTGCTTTTTCAGAAAACAGCAAATGAAAATATTTCTGTTTTGTTTTAGAGAAGTGATGGTCTTGAAATCTGGGTGTGACAGTAGCAGAGAAACAGCTTTCATATTCTGTATTGCTGAAGGGGATTGCAGTAGTGGAATAGCAGAAATCAGTTATAACAGTTGTTTTTATTAAAGTGGCATTTACCTTGCTGCTCTTTTACTGACTATCAATCTTAACTGGATTAAAACCAATGCAGTGGCAAGTATTCATTATTAAAATAATTTTCCTAGTATTTTTGGTGAGATGAGCAGCTGTTTGTGCACCAGGCCCTCTTTGACAGCAAAAATGATATGAGACTACGCTTAGTTGTTAATTACTTTCATTTTAATAGTGAGCTGGTATTAAAGGGAAAAAGTATAATTTTTTCTTCTGCCCTGTGTAAAGACTATAACTCAATTTCTCAAGACATTTCACAGTATTGTGAAAAAGGAGCTGTTTGTCAATAAGTAATTTTCAAGAAAGACCTATTTACAATCTGCAAGTCTTTGAGTTGTTTTTCCTCATCTGAGGGACTGATTTTGGATATTTTTTTCTATCCGTATAGATGCATTTTTCTAAGTGGATGTACTTTATTTCCTCTGAAAACCCACAGACATCCAGGAAACATGTAGGTTCCATCCAGGGAACTAGCTCGGGTTTTGTGAAAAACATTGAGAAATTGATCTTCTATCCAGCAGGGTTTCTGTAAATAAACCAGTAGTGTGATTGTGTATATATGAATTGGGATTAGAAAAGTAACTGTACAAAAATTCTAGGATATTAAGAAAAGGTAACATTATTCAAAAAGTTTTGCCTTTTTAAATTCTTATTTGTTTTAAATGGTAAAAAGAGCTCACAATGGAAGGCTTAAAGTGAAGTGTTAGAAGAACAGATACCAGTTTGCAGCTGGTGTAAAGATAAACGGTGTCAAATATTGGATTTAGACATCACAAAGATAGCATCCCATTCTGCTCCCAGCAGGAATGTTGTGATTGATCTCAGTGCTAATAGGATCAAACAGAAATACAAAAGACATGTAGAAGTGGATAAAAGCAAAGTGGAAAAAGAACAAGATTGGCAAAATGGCCTGCACTGACACAAAAGGATGGCAGTTCTTAGAATTAGGCTTTGCAAAAAATGCAACACCACTATTCAAAATGTATAAGCTACTTGCAAAAGGATTGATGTGTGTAAGTGTTCTACCTGCTTTATGACTATATTAATAACTGGGTTATATAGATATGTATATGGCTACAGCTCTACAGCAGGTGTTCTGCATAAAATAATTGTTTGTCAGTAGCCTTTCTAGCAAAAAAAAAAAAAGAAGAAAATTTGAAGTATTTTACAATAAAATAGACCATTTCATACCTAATCCAGAAAAATCTTTCCAGGGCTCAATGTAAAACAAGAAGTTCCACTCATGAAATGCTTTTAAATTTATCACTTGGTGCCACACAGGCACATCATTAACATTATTCAGCATTATGAGAGCAATAGTACCAACAATAAAAGATAATGAAATAGAATTTTTATTTAAATATAGTTTTGATTAATGACATTGTTGTAAAATTTTACCATAGATGAATAGAAATCAGCAAATGGAAATAAAAAAGGTAATCTTTCTTCAGTTCACATCTTGGGAGAAGACTGAAGGAGGCTTCAGTGAAAGGTTTTTGAATAAGAAGTGACTTTGTGTGTGATGCTTCCTGGTGTGGAAGGGAACCTGGAGACGTTTTTCTGTCTTGGTCTTTGAGGAAAACCCATGTGTTAAGGATCTGAAAGATGTAGTGGCAGTCCTTACCGGGGAAAAATGAGGGAATAATGATTCATTCAATTTACTTTAGAAACTCACCTTGGGATGAGTATTAGTGTCTAAAATCTCTAACCAATTAAGTATTAGTTTCTAACTAATTGCTCCAATGGAAGAGGAAGCTTCCTAACTTAAAGTCAGTCTTAAACTTTCAGCCTGCTAAAGTTAATGTTTCTCAATATAATTTAATGTTATTCACTTTAGTGTTAATTTATGCCTCACTGTCACATTTCCTTTTTGCAGCACAGCTTCAAGTATCATATTGCTACCTGTGTGCCTCATCCAGCCTCTGACATGAAAGCCTTTACCACCTTAGGGCACAGGAACACCTGATGCCGTGTTTTGGCTGGAGGCTGTTTCCATGGGATTCGCTGTCCCCTACTCACCACGTTCTCTAAATTATATCGTAGCTTTTGTTTTATTGAGAATTATGGTCGCTCCCACTTATCTCCATACACAAAAAACTTTTCTTTGAAATCAAGTGGGAGAAGATATGTGTGCAGCTTGGCTAATAAATGACCTGCTTTGGGAACCAGAGCCAGAGCAGCAGCCCTAGTGCAGAGTGGTGAGGACTTTTGCAAGGCTGGATACCTTAGTCTAAGGAAAGAACAAGCTGATGAAACTCCAGGTATCACTCTGATTTCTTTGCAACTGCTTTGGGAGTCTCTGTGCAGCACTGCATTTTGTCAAGTAGACATATTGGTTAAGTTAATATATGCCTAATAAGTATATATGCCCAATGAAGACAGATGAGATAATTTTATGCAGAGAAGTTTCTTGAACGAACTGTGGAGCTTGTGACAGAGAAGCTATTAATTCAGCTGAAAAAATATATCTAAAAAGGCACAGCATGTGTCTGGAAAGGGATGTTCAAACTGTGTTACTTAATCAGGCATCATGAAATGATTATTTTTGAAAATATTTGGCAAGATCTCCTGACATGTAAGAGATAATTTACAATTTGTATTGCATGCACTCCAGTAATAGTTCTGGGGAAAAAACCCCAAAATAACTCTGGTTTAATTAATGAAGTTACTTTCTTTGGAATTCCACATTTTCCTGGGTCACAGGAGTGATGATGAGCAGTGTTGAAATAAAAAGGTCCAAATCACTGAGAAAAAGAGTAATTTCCTTCCTCAAATTAGGGAAAAGAATACTGCCTGTAAGTTGGCCACAGACCTAAGGATAGCACATGTAGAGACTGACTGAAACTACCAAAGGTATGAGCATGCCAGGTATGAGATTTAGGATAGTCTTCCAGACCTCCAGCTGTGGCTGGTGGAGAGATGGGGAGCGTCTGAAGGTAATTCACAGCTGGAGCTTAATTTGGATTCCTGAATCACCACCCAGAAGAACCTGTACAAGAGACTTAGTCCAAAGCTTACTTTGGCTGGTCTTCAACCTCAGTGGGAAGCTGCAGGTTAGGAACTGTGCCTATTTCCCTTGTCCCTTTTATGCCAACATAGAAAGTTCTCCATATGTAGACTGTCTTCTACATCTGCTGATAATGCAGTTATTCTTGACATTGACATTTGCAATTCAAGGCCTAAATTAATTTTCTAAGACTAAATCCAGATTTGCTGCTGAGAAAAACCTGTTGAAAATGCTGGTTTGAAAAACTTGGGAATCAGAGGGGACTGAGTTACTAGAAATAATTTAATGTACCTCACAATAGTTGCTGAATAAGAAATTATGACAAAGCAGTAATCTGAGTGTGCAGGGTCACTTCAGCATCATCTTGTTACATAATGATAAGGATGTAGAAGTCATGACCAGTCCTGTGGGCTTATGAGCATGCTGCTTGTGCTGTCTCAGGCAGTATGAATACTCCATTTGTACTGCTAGTCATAGGAATCATTATGCAGCTGAGTAGAATAGAGCAAGATTACTGATTAATAAAAACCTTCTGTAGTTAGGTATCCAAAGAACAGGGAATTCCTCTGGTCTTTAAAAGGATATTTATATTTACTCATGATAAGGGCATCTTACAGAAGTTGCATTTATTTTCCATTCTGCAATGCAAAACTCCTTCCCAAGGTAGCCATGTACTATGATCTCATTAGGAAAGTAAAATTAATGGTGGGCTAGTTGAGAGATGAAGTCTGCCTTTGAGGAACCTAAATCTTCCTCAAAAGTACATTTCTCTATAAACAACACCTTCCAAGGAAATTTTAGGTATGAGTGTTTAACAGGTCTGGAAATAATTTTGATTCAAGTTTTTTGATGTTTATATTTGTACAGGAGAAGGATGAGAAGAACTTTATAAGAGCTTTTGATTTTTATTCTTTCTCTTCCTTTGTTAGTACTAAACTATTTATGCCAGGTGCTTTTCTTGCGAGTTTGTCATTTCAAAAGAGACATTCCAACTAGATATCAGTTTGCTTATTTGTTTATTTGCATGTACCTTTCTGAGGTAAGAAAGTGAGCTAAGGATAGAAAGCTGAAGTGCTCAGAATTGTTCATCATCATTAGACTTAGCATCCTAAATAGCCTTCTGAAAACTTCTGCCCTGCTGCTGCATAGCTTGGAGATGTTGAAAAGTCTGGAAGTTGATCAAGGGGGAAACTGCTTTAGTTTGATCTCTCATCTCATTTATCAGGTTGTGAACAGCACAGGGTCCTGCATGTGGCCTGAAAATTCTGGGAAGGCTTCCAAGAGAAGCCCTACTCTCCCCTGCCTTTGCAGTGGGCTGGGAAGCTAATCCCTTGGGAACATGCCAGGATGGAACAGCAGTCACATCATCAGATTTTTTAATCTGGAGCAAGTTTTTGTAATCCTGAGCTGTCCCTGACAGAGTGGCCACGGTAAGTAGTGTTGGACATGAATTGCTGAAATTGTTCCCATCCCATATGAAATACCGATTGTAGTTCTGCCCATCTCCTGGTGCTGGAGGAGCAGCTGGGCAGGGAGTTTGCAAGGCCTGCAAATGGAGCAAACAGCCCACCACACAATTCTGGTGCAAAGGGCCATATAGGAGGAGCCAGGACTGAGGTGTTCTTCACAGTGTCTCAGTAAAAGTCTGGCTAGGAGGTAATCAACCAAACCTGAAACACATGGTAATTGATGCTGAATCAGAAAAGGCACAGTGTATTTCTCCTATTGTAGGCAATCTTATGAGAGGGAATACACACATTTCCTGTGTTGCACTTTGGATGGAAATACAGAAGGTAAGCTAATGATTTCTCGTGATTGCCTTGGCATTAACAGTGTTTGTCTGTTTGCACTCATTCAGTGAAGGCAGCTGGTGGGACATATGTGTGTTTGCACAAGCAATGTCTTGGGACACAACTGGGCTGTAGTGTGAGGGCCAAGGCGAGCTGTGATCATGCTGAGCTCTCTGTTGTGCAACTGAAGAATGGCTTGTTAATTGACTGTGGCTGTATTTAACAACTCATTTAAAGAATTCAGAAACTATATTTTCCAGTTTAAATATTTGCTTTCCCCCAATGTAGTTTTCAATCTTTTGTCAATTTGCTTCTTGTTTTTTCAGCATCCTGCCTGATTTTTTAAAAACCAGCCAAAGCTGACAACTGTTTTAAAGAGGTTTGAAACCAGGTTATTGCTTCTGTGCTGTCAGCACTAGAGTCTATGTGCTTAAAAGTATGTGTATACATATATTTATTTAAATATACACATATTTCATTTTGCAGCATGAAATTATAAGGCAGAAACCATTCATTTAATATATTAAAATACCATGTGCAACTCTTGCACTATATCATATAAACAATACACAGTAAATCATATATATTTGCTTGTATATGACAGCCTATTTAAAGCTGGAGTCTCACCTACTTCAGTTTCAAACTAATTAAAAGCTGTCATTTAAAACAACTGAACTTGTGTTTTAGCCCCACAGTAAATCAGAGTATCAAGGTTCTTGATTTCAACTTGCATAGAGTGTGAAGTATTTCTGAACTTGCACAGAGAAAGAAAAGCAAAAATAGGCAGAAATATTCTGTAGTCAAGTTCTATTATGTGTCACAGCTTATATCTTTCCTCTCAATTAAATGTCTTTGGACTTCATGAGCTGCTGCTGGACCCCAATTTTAGCTCTTGCCCCTCTTTGCAAATAAATACTTCCACAGTGTGGACCAAATTGTAACTTTCATGTCCACTGGCAAAGGAAGTGGTGAGCTGTGCCCTGAGCACCTGCTGTGTAGTGACTTCCTCAAGCACTCGCCCTGCAGCAAGGAAGAAGGAGAAGGGATGCAGAAGACCCTACAGCTAATTCCCCTTGAGTGCTGGCCAGTGACAAAGTGCCAAGGTGAAATGCTCTGCACTTCCCAGATCTCCATTTTATATTTTCTCCACCTGATAAATGGGTGATGTTTTATCATGACCATTTTGCTCTAATTTTCAGACCACTTGTTGCATTTTCTCTCTTGATGGCAGAGGAGTCACTCTCAGTGCCAGACTCTAACCTCTTCTGGCTTTTAATCAGGAGCTGTTACCCTGGTGAGTCCATGTACTGGCCTTGCTGCTGGAATGCTAAATGTGCCATGTAATATGCTGAATGCCATGCTATTTAATATGAAACCTTTGACTCTTTTGGCAGGTTTCTTTCAAGCAACTTATTTTCAGCTCTTCTTTTCAAATGTATTCATTATGTTTTGACAATGTGTAATTGCCCCAGATGTCCCCCCTTAACTTTACTTTCATCAAAAGATATTTTCATTATTGATATGATAATATTCATGGTCAGTTGTGCTTTTTCTTATGGATTGGAGAGATCAGTGATAGGACACAGTTCTTGTCTGAGGGAGGAATGTCAAAAGATCATTACTGATAGGTTTCTAATAAAATATTTTGACTTGACTGGATTCACGCATGTGCTCTGTGCTGCTGTGCTGGCTGACTTTCAAAGCTCTTGGAAAATATGCCTGTTCCTTGAGTTCCTGTGCAAGTTCTCTAGCTGTTGTGCAGATCAGAAGGGCAAGTTTCAGGTGTTCTGCTCTCCACATGCAGAGTTGTAATTCATAGTGCAGGCCAAGTTAATAACCTGATTAATTTACTTATACCTGGCCTTCTGCCACAGAGTACAAAACAGGAATCCTGAAATAGGTGTGGGTGCATCTGCTTATGAAACACAAGTCACAGACTGACAATTTTTTGAACCTAAATTCAATATCAATATTGATTAGGATGAGGAGGAATGATCAGTGTTTACGTGTAGTTAATAATTAATGTAGCATCCAAAAGCCCTTTCTAGTGAAAAGCCATCATGACTAACTTATTTCTCAAAAAATTAGATAAAAATAGCAATGTATATTGTGGATCTTAAGGCCTAGTTCTCCAATTATGGTAAAATCTTAAGGACAAAAACCTCAACACCTCCAAAGATCTGTACAGGAAATGTTAGCTTAACTGTTTCCCTTGCTAGAAAACAATTTTATTTTCCTTCAAGGCTCATCCTTTTTTCCCCCCTAGGCTTCCTATTACCACAGTGACTTTCAGCAATGTGTGTCCCTTAAAACCAGTAAACACAAATATCTCTGCTGCCAAGATAAACTGCATCTTTACAATCCCAGTTTTCAAAGTTTTGCACCCTCTTCAATTTGCATATGCATACCCCTGTGCATACATGTGTGGGTAGCTAGGCTGAAAGGAGAGTGCAGGAGGGAATCTCCCCAGTGACTTGCAGCTGCACTGATTACCAAGGAGTGGAAACATCTATGTCTGCCCAATCAGTTTGGGGGATATAAAGGAGTGGGGATAGCTGGCCATTTATTACAGGCAGCTACAGTTTGAGTTGGAGCATGAGGCTGAGCGTCTGCTGGCTGTGCTATGAGGAGGTAAGGGATGTGTGGCTGTGTAAAGGACAGATGTGGTGAGAAGATAATGTGTGAGAGATAGGCTGGGAAAGGGACAGCTTGGGTTCAGCTGGTCATGTAGGATGAAAGAACGAGTCAGAGCTATGTGGAACTGCCTGTTAGACAAGGAATCAGTACTGTGTGAAGCTGTCTATAAGAGAAGGAGTCAGAGTTGCATCAGAGAGAGGTCTGTGAAAGAACGCATGTAGCTTTTTAATAAAGGACTGGTGGGAATGCCAGTTAAAGGGGTGGTGGTGATAACGGCCCTGTCCATCTTGATATAACTGCAACATACCTGCAAACCCCTAAATCCTTTTTGGCATACTTTTGAGTTTCTTCTTTAATTTTTCATCCTGGCAACAAATAATCTAAAGGTATCAGCTATGAATACTTATTCAGTTGATCTTAGATTTAGCTGAAAAGAAGATGAGTATTTTAAAGCCAAAAATAGAGAGGGTCATTGCGTCTGGGAGAAATGAATGCTGTGTAAAGCATAGCAAGAGGCCAGTTCTTTTCTCTGTTACTGACTAGCTTTTGAAACCTAGACAGATTTGGAACCAGAGCTGTTTGGACTGGCTTTTTATGGAAGCCTGCTGAGCTACCACCTGTCTGCTGAGCCATGTCTCTTAGTTCAGCTAATTTGCAAAGTCAAATATATTAGCTTAAAGGACCACAAACATGGTGGAAACAGAGAACAAGATGACAGTCTTCATTTACAGATTTCAGATAGCTGCTTGATTCAGGGTAGTACAGGGAAGATTACTGAAATGAGTAAAGGGGATGAAAGAACTGCAGATTACCTTGAGACTTCAATTTGAGAAGGCTTTGGAGTGTATGGCTAAGACAAAGTCATGGAGATAAGGTTAGGGTGACTGCAGAACTGTTATTTTCCTTAAATACAAAAACTTGGGGAAGTCACTGAAACTGGTGAGAAACTATTTTAAAGGACATAAGAGAAATTGTCTATATAGTGGGTATAATCTGGAACTCGTAGCCTTGGAAATTAATGGAGGCAGGTGTCAGCAACTACAAAAAGAAATGCAGTAACAGGTCCATGGATGGATACTAAAATGAATGGACGGTATTATTCTGTAATTTATTGGTGAAGGACTATGGAGAGTTCATTTTCCTTGTTTTCTCATGGTCCCAATTTTCTTCATATTCCTCGGAAAGGAATTTCTCCAGGAATCAATTTTAAAAAGATCTCATTCTACTTGAGACAGCCTCTGCAGTGCTACACTAACTACTAAATATACATATTTATATGTGTGTATAAAAAGGAAGTCATTCTTCATAGATTTTTATGTTTGGCAGGTACATCCTGTTGCCTTTCATACTCAAATTCAAATAACTCCTGTGGAAATAATTTCATCCTGGTTTTGCGCAGGTGTAATTGTGCTTGGTTAGTTCAAACTGGGCACGTGTCAGTTAGTGTGCAGCAGCTTACACCCAGATGGAGCCACCCAAAGGGCTCCAGTGACCTCCTCCCAGGGCTGACTGGGCTCAGAGCAGGTATCTTTGCATGCATAGATATAGATGTATACAATTCTGTCTGTGTGCTTGTGGGTGAATGGGTTATGGCATGAATGTTATCTTGCATCTATAATTAACTCACTGTTTTAATTATAGTAAATCCTATTGAATCACTTTATGAATGTCAAAGTAGTCAATGATTAAGTCCTTGCTCAACCCTTTTGTACCTTTTGTTTTTTCATCCGTATCACTAGCACCCTTCCTGGTCTCTGTGTAAATAATTTTGAATTGATTTCCTTTTGTGTGCTTCATCTATGGGGTAAAAAATAGAGTGAACCTTGCCATTGAACTGTTATGTTGCACTTTCAAAAATTTATATTAAAATCTGCTTTTCACCAGTGCTTCTGATGGTGATTTTCTAAGCCTTCCAAACCACCCATTCATGACAGAACTGTCCCAAAAGTAGGGTCACAGTGCTGCTCCTTGCTGCAGCACAGGTGGTTTTGTGTGACAGCCATGTATGTGTGTGTTGAGGGGAGATGTGGTCTGCTATCTGCATCTATCCTGATTTAAGTTGCTCCTTGGCTTGCATCACCCAACTGGAAGAAGAAAGTGAGCTGAGGAGCAGGACCAGGAGCCAGGCAAGCTGTATCAGGGTTTCAGATGATGAACTGGACCAGTCTCCAAGACTTGGTTTTCTCCATCTTCCTGGTGGGACAACTTTATGAACACCTGAAACTGTCCCTCCCCATGAGAGTTTGTGAAGGGAGAAAGTTTTCTGTATGTTTGGCTTTTGTCTTCCCTTAGCTCAGATTTGTATTGTTCACAGGTGTTTTTAAAATTGGCTTAATCAAAGCTCACAGTCCCCCTCATTATCAAAATTTGTGCAATGCTGGGAGCCTTGTGCAAGATAAATACCTAAAATCTGAATCGGGAGAACAAAATGGGAATTCTTCCCCCTGTGCTTTGTGGCTGCAGGAGATGTGTGCTTGCACAGCTTATCCCTGGGCAGCCTCATTCTGGGGACAAGGGAGGTCCATTTACAGCATTGGAGGATAGCCAGCAACAGGAGGAGCTCTTAGGAGCTGTGACAGCTTATGTAAAGATGGTCTGCATCCTCCAGGGAAGTGAAACACGAGTTCACCAACTTGTTCTGTAATCGCACATCTGTAAAACAGTCTAGAAATGAAAGACAAATGACAGCTCCCATGTTGTGCTGCTCATTGCCTGGTGAAGATGGAACTGAGCAGCAGCTGAAATTTGATGGACAGAAATAAGAGGCTAGGAAACCAAACGAATAGCTTTAGATGAAAGCATGGCTGTGAGTATTTTTCATCTGAGCTCAGTTTTCTGTGGGTGAATATGATTATTCCAAGATTTGAGGCTCACATCATTCATACTAGCAGTGTATTGAAATCATACAGATCATTGATGTGGCCAGGCAGAATGGGATAAATGATTTCAGGCTAACAGCTAATGGCTGTCTCTTCCTGATATTCCCAAGGGCTGGGAAAAAGCCTGGTGAACCTTTCCTCTGTATTTGTCAAAGATTACTTCTGTGTGTCCACTGGGTCTGAAATATTTGATGAGTGCTTTGAAAGTATTGTCAAAATGAAATGTACTATTGTGTTTAATTCTGCAGATCCTGTGGCATTATTTTTGGTGCTCAGCTGACTGATGTGTAGAACTAACTTTCAGCAGGAGCACTGATGTCTAAGTGCGGATATAAGGGATTTTTTTTTTAGGAATTTAGATTGATATGATGTTAAACTTTTTAAAAATTATCCAGACATATAATTTTAGAAGTATTTGCACAAAATTAAAGGGGATTCCTATAGTGAGTGTATATGTACAAGTATAGGGAAATTTAGCGTGCTTAACTAATGGCCCAGCAGTAGTGACTGGCATATTGTAGTGGAAACATCAGCAACACCAGTGTTCTTAAAAATACTGACTTGTAGACCCCTATTTTATATGAGATTTGCATCCCCCCTACCTCCCAGCCCCCCCCCCCCNGTTTCTCTTTATTCTAAGGTGTCAAAATCTTCTTGGAGATGATGTCTGGTTCCTGAACAGGCTCAGAGAGGATGGGTGCAGTTTGAGGTGTATTGGGTTTGCTTGTCATAGCTGCAGAGATGAGAAGTGGTGGCACACTCAGTCCCTGCAGGCTATGAGGACTCCCTGGCTAGCATGGGGGGAAGGATGCATGCACATGTGGGAGTCCTCAGCATGAAAATGCATGGTCTGCAATGGCTTCAAGCATAAATGTGGAGTATGATGACCGGGAGCTAAGCCCCTGTCTCAAAGCTCTTAGAAGCTGTGCTGAGCAGTGAGTACTACAGCAGCAGGCTCCATGCCAAGACAGCACAGTGTTTAATTCCTTGCTCTCAGCAGTGCTGGCACACGGTGCAGGGCTAGGTACCCACAGCTGCATGCTCTGTCTGACTTCTTTTCTCTTTACTGTGTTGCTAGCTCATGTGCATGAAAGAATCCCTAAGCTAGCAGGGTTAATGGCAAAGCCTGTGGCTGATGGAAGAACTGTGAGCACTGTTCATGCCCTAAACCTGGCAATCCTGCACATCCTGGCTTGTGTCTTCCTGTGGACGTTGATGTTGCTCCTGCAGGGTTGGTGTTCTCCTGACATCATGCCTAACTGCCATGAAACCACACCCAATTTATTTTTGCCATGGCTCCATCTCTTCTTCATCCATCTTCTGGAGCCCAGGCCCAGAGCTTCTGCTCATTTCTTAAAGCAAATAGATTGGCGAGTGAAATTGTGTTCAGTTGCCAAAAAAGTGTTCACAGTACTTCCAGACAATCCAGCATGGGTTAATAGCTGTAGATTGGGATTCAGAGGTGCAGGTAAAGCTGTTAGGAAAAATGAGTTCACTGGAAGTATAGTGAAGCAGCTCATAGGGGCTGTCAGACCTCAACCTCGGATCTTTTCAAGATACATTCTTGACAAAGGAATGACAGACCTGAACAAGTGAAGGTGATGTGAGGGTCCAGTTTCAAAGAAGAAGTTGAATTAAGCCATCTTAGAGCAATGTTTGTGTTTTTGTGATTG
The DNA here is from genome assembly GCA_013186435.1 of Turdus rufiventris. Lineage (NCBI taxonomy): Eukaryota > Metazoa > Chordata > Aves > Passeriformes > Turdidae > Turdus > Turdus rufiventris. Next base: position 12,163,915 of record PYHW01010334.1, read on the forward strand.
TCCACACTCTTAAATCATTAAAATGGTCCTTTGAATGGGTTTGGCCTGGGACTAGTATCAGTGCCTGAACCATGCCCAGGCATCACTTGGGAATTAGCCTAAACCATTTCTAATGCAGTTTAAGGGATGTTACCTTGTTTATAAGGGAAAGAGTTTTAAAGCATGTTAACGAACTATTCCCATACAAATTGTCCTCAGTGTTTAAGCATCCAGAAAACATAACTTTGAACTTCCTGGGATAGATGTGTCCTGTCAATGAATTTAAAGTGTCAACCAATGCAGATGTGTTTCCCACTTGGCTTTACCTCTGGTAAAGGCAATCACAGTGTGCCATTTTCTTAGCAATGACAGGGTACTAACAATATGTGCACTTATTTACTGGAGCACCAGGATCACTAGTTTATTACTTTAAAAGTTCTTTAACACATGGGAATGGCAACCATTTATCATTGCTGTCAAGAGAATAATCTAGTTGTGATCTAGCAAAGATATTTCTGAGGATTCTGCAGCAAAATAAAATTTATCATTGTCTTTCTCTATAGAGATGCAATATGAGTTAAATTCAGTTAGGATATACAATAAGAGGTATGCTGTCACATAATTATTTGATTTCCAAGACATGAAGTTGATTGTCTTCAATTCTTGGAGAGGGCTTTCCAAGCAAATAAACATGAGACTCTGGCAATCTTTGTTTGAGGTAGTGTAGTTATTGGGTCCTAGTTTAAATGTGCCTGTAAGCAAGATAGTAATTCAGTGTTTACACTTTAGAATTTAGCTATTGCTATAATTTTAATTCTAGGATGGATCATGAGAATTCTCTTTCTGGATCAGACCAGTATACTTAGTCCAACACTCTGTCACAGTTGCCATCTAGGGTCAGAATCGGTGAGAGCCTGAGATTCTGCAAGCCAGTGGACACAGCAGTTAGTACCAGATGGTGAAGAAAAAACTGCAAATAGTCCTGCAGCAGAGGGTGAGAGATCAGGGAAACTCACAATAACCATATCCACCTCTTTTTCTGACCTTTACCATTGGGTTTGAATTGCATCTGAAATGTCTCCTCTGTTTCTGTTCATGTTCCCCATTACCAACTGCTGAATGCAAAGGAGCTTTGTCTCGAAGGTCTGTGCTCAGGCTAAGAGGAAGGACAGCAGAGTGCCTTGAGGCACAGCTGGTCTCCACTTCCCTCATGGGGAAGGGAGGCAGATCAAGCTTGGCCCTGGGCAAAAGCTCATGCAAATAAACCCATTCTCAAAACTACGGGTAGATCCTGCAGGCAGTCCTATCTCAAATGATTTCCAGATTGCCATTTGGGACTGAAACTGTGAAAAGTGGATGTTGACACAGGATTAGCCAGCTCTTCCTCCTAAAACCCTCCCAAAAGAGAAATTATTATTTCTGCTCCAGAACTGGTGAAGTTGCAGCAGTGAAGTTACACTCCAAAGATGTATGAGGATTTAGTTAGGTTTGGATTAGAACCTGTCTTTTCTTCCCCCAACCCTGAGTTCAGCCCTGCAGAGCATGCTGCTTTCTTCTTCATTTCCTCTTTTCTTTATCCCACCACATCCACTTGGAAAATGAAGACATTGTGTCTCCTCTCCAGGTTCTATCCCTGTATATTCATTCAGTTAGTGTGCACATTTGCTTTTGATTGTAGTACAGCATTCAGCTCATCAAGGCTTTTTTTTGTTGGTGTTTTAGTATTTCTAAAATTAAAAAAATTGGTTTTTGTAGTGGCACTTTGCAAAAGAAACATTTAATAGTAACACGTAATTGCACTCCATAGCTGTCAAACAGAACAGTGGTTAAGTAGCTGTCCAATAACAGGCAGCAGTAATGCTGTATCAGGTATTAATGCTACTTACCTGTTAGCTACAGTGTAATTATTGGTACTTTAGTCTGCATTTATTCCCAAGTCAAAGTGCTGCTGAAATCTGGGAAGCTATTCTTAAATCATCATGCTTATCAAAGTTCATGTGCATGTGAGTGAAACTGAAAATGTCCAGTCACTTAAAGTGGAGAATTGCTTATACTTTCTAAAATCATTTGTTTAAAAGAAATGTAGGACTGTGTTAGAGGCACCTGACTATTTTGTTCTGGGAAAAGTTCTGCAAAAATGTTGTCTTCCCTTACTTTATAGAGTAATAGAAGGGCTATAAAAGAACATGGTGCTTGAACATAGAGGGCAGTAGAACATAATAAAGGTCACTTGACATTACTCAGACTGGTAAGTGGCTGATAGAATTCAGTTCAGCATGTTTTTTATAGCACCCTAAATTAAACATCCAAAAATTTTAGGAGGTTGTGTTTGAGCCTAGAAAATAATGTGCTGGAAAAGCTAAGTCATCGCTTACATTCTTGAGGTCAAGGTTTTCTGTAGTGTTTCAAAACCTGGATGCACTGAGAGGTCTTGGCAAAGAAAGTCCCACGTGTAAGGGTTTTGGACATCCTAAGTATGTGTTTCTATAAGGATTAATTACCTTCATCAGGATAAGGGTACAGGAATTTGGAAAGTGCAGCATTCTCCTCAGGCACTGCACATACTTGTTCCCTCATCATTTGACAGCACTTGCAGCCTATTAATCTATAATGGGCCAAACTGAAAATACACCTGATACCCTTTCCTATCTTATTACACAAGAGCAGGGATGAAAATGCACAAGCAAATATGATAGGAAGTAAAAATGGCCCACACTAGAAGAATAGGGAAAGAATACTCAAAGTGATTAAAATTTTGAACGGTTGCTCATACGAAGTGTTTCTTTACCAAGCATTTCAGTGAAAGGGTACTTGCCAAGCAATGCCTTTTCAATGTCTGAATACCTATATTCATGTCAAAATAGTCATAGCTACAGAGGAAGAAGAATGCTGGCTGGTTTGAGATGGATGTTATTTGTCTAGTGTTGTTGTGTTTGAATCTCTAAAATTTGCCTGGGGAGCAGCAGAAGTATCATGTGAAATGCAGCTGGTTACATGCCAAACAGAGATTAACTGCCTATATATGGATTACCTGAGACAGGCATTTATTTATGTACTAAATTTCTCCTCTTGTTCTCAAGAATAACTGACAAGTCAGGATTGTTTGCAAAGAGGTTAATGGCTAAATATGTCAGATTTACTCACAGTGAATCATTCAAAACAACCCGACTCAGATTTTTTTTTCCCCCTCCCTTGGAATAAAGAAGTGCTAATAAGTGGAAAGGAGGGTTTTCTGTTCAAAAGATGGAGGGCAAGACACTGTCTGGAAACATAGCTGAATCCTCTTGTATGTACATATCTGCACTAAATGTGCAGAAGTATTGTGGCACATTTATTTCAGAGGTACTTTCAGGTTCTTTTAGATGGCAGCTTCCCGCTTTGTTATCTAATGTCCTGAAATGAGTAATGCTATCTGTGAACCCCAGCTGTGACTTGTACATTCCTAACAAACAGGTGCTTTTTCATAGCTTTAGTAAAATGTGGTGAATATTCTAGACAAGCAGGTGAGTTGTGCGCTTAGTAAATAGCGGCAAGCAAACCTTCTTTGGTGTTAATTCTTCTAACTGCAAACATTAGCTAAAATCAGAAGCTGACTAAGCTGGAAACAAAGTGGTCTCACCTACTGAGTCAGCTGGTAGCTGGTGACAGCTATGTCTGTATGGGATGAGCCAACTCTTTCTCACAGGCTTCAGTTTGAATCATAAGGTTGGAGATCACAAATGTAGCATCCACAACTGCTCATTCTGTCAAAGACAGGGAGGATAAAAGATCTGAGAATCAGAAAGAATTAACAGGAAATTTTCTGGTTGATTCTTCCATCCTTTAAAGCTTGTGGAATGAACTCTTGCAGTTTTTAACTCGCCATAAAGATCTGATCATCCCACAATGTTTTACCACACCTATGACATATGCACATCAAAACTTCTTGGTGAGAATCACCCATAACTTCAACTCAACTTCCCTTTTACTCCTGAGGAATCTTTAAAACTTAAATTGTCTGGGAGCTTGCTGGGAGCTCTTTTTGCAAGAAAACAGAGTAACTCTTAGCCCTTTGACATCAATACCCTCATTCCTCCCTCCACACTGGTACTCTGCTCGTTCAATTACTTTTCTCCTCAGCTAGGATGAAATAAGCATTTGGCACCAGAAAGCGCCTCCAAATTGCTATCAAGTTGGCTTTGATGGACAATGGAAGACCAAATGCCTTGGGGAGAGACATTGGGGAAAGAGATGTTTCTGCTTTGCAGCCCTGACCTGAGGCTGGCTCAGTTCTGTAGAGGCAGAAGCTGACACAGCTCTGTGCAGACAGTTGTCTGTGGCAGAGTCAGCCCTAAAGTATTAAGTGAAATCAAACATAAGTCAGCAGGGCTATATAGTTCATTTCCCAGTGGTATTCTGTTCAATCATGTGCTTAATGTTTTGATGTATTTCAGAAGCATGGTAATAAAGAGATATATCTGTGCAATGTCATCTTTTACTCCTTTTGGTGCCACTCTAAGCAAATTCAGAATCATCTGTCCAAAGTGAAGCACAGAGTAAAATCAAGCATCTCAAAACCAGAAAAAATATATTTAAATGCTAAGTCAGGCATAATTCTGGGTTTGGACTGATAAGTCCTCGTACTTGTCACAAGTTATTTCAATACGTGATTCAAAGAGGAAGAAGGCCATGACCAAAGCCTATTAAAAAATCAATGATGAAGTTGTTTAGCCAGCATGCTCTTTACTTCTTGGACTTTCATATAATGACTGATTAATTTAAAAACACATAAACCAGAAAAACCTCATAATTTAATCTATTTTTTCTTAATGGCTGAGCTGTGTTTTTTTTCTTGTAATGATTGTTTATTGACTTCACTTGAGTTTTGTTTATTGAGGTTTGCCAATGACCCACTTGTATTGGTTCTGGTACAAGTTTTCTGTGTTACAATATCTCAAAATGCTTCCCATTAAATACAATGCTGAAACTCCCAGGTATTTCATCAGTCAGGGCTGTGGGATAGCTCTCAGTTTGGTGACAATCATCTCAAGTGCCTCATGCTGATGTGCATTTTATGGCTGCAGATGCAGGTCCCAGAGGAACATAAATGGCTATAGCATAGAGTTATTAAAGAAAGAAAAGCATGCATTATTTATTTACTAGGTGGAACTGCAGGAGTTACAGTAAGGCTAGAGAATGTCTCAGATATATCATTATTGTCTAATCTCAGTCAAAATTATATTGGCATCTGTCCCATTTGAGGAACTAAATTTGAACTTGACAGCAGAAGAACATTCCTATTAACCAAAATAAGCTTTTTGTTTTTTTTCCCCCCCATTCCTTCAGATTGCACACTTAAGCGATTTATCACGCTGGCTTAATACAAGAATAATGGGGAAGTCCTGTATCTTCAGTGACTTCTTCCATGTCCTGAATCTTGGTTAAAGTCTTGTGTCTCATCTTTAAAATGCTTCTTTGGTCTTGGTTTGATCTGAAAGATTGTGTGAACTTTAAAGACAAAAGGTGGTGGTAAACACAGTTCCTTTAGCATTGTGATGTCTGTGGAGGTAACGTGTCCTTTGCCACCTTCTTCCATCCTCATCTAAGGTCCGTTATGTACCCTACAAGCACAGCTAATTACTGCACTAGTAGACAATTTTGCCTTTTGTCTGAAGTGAGAGTGAGCAAACATCAAACACTGTGTTGCTTAATGCAGTAGCAGAAGGGATATTGACATTCTGGGAATGATAAGGCTGCAGGGATTTCTGCAGAAGAGAATGAGTGGCTGATCACTGCTCCCAAATCCCTCAGAGCTTTGTACATGCAGCTGCTGAGGTTATGATGATGAGTCTGGTCTGTTAAGAAAGGTTTTCAGAAATGTCACTCAGCTTTATTTAACAAACAGAGTTTACTGGCAAGTCTCATGGCATAAGAGAATGGGAGGTGCCTGAATATGACCTATGTGAGAGGCTTTTGGTCTGAAAACTGGGGTAAACAACAGCAAAATAGAGAGTACTTGAGTGATTGAGATGCAAACCATACAACCAACTGACTTGGCACTGCTGTCTCAACAACAAATGGCTGGCTAGCAGTGTCAGCCCATCTGGTGTTCAGAGTTCAGATGCCCCTAAAACTGATCCCAGAAGCAGCAGCCAGGAGATCTGACCTATTTGAAAGTGCCAGAAAACTCTTGGGCTTGGCTGGCTTCACACAGAGCTTGTTTCAGCCAGAGGTGGACAGAGCTCATGGTTTTGCTCTGCAGTTTTGATGTACTAACAGTGCCATTTTGTGTCCTGGGATTTTGGATTGTGGCTGATTAATTTAGCGTTTTATGCAAATTTTCATGCATTGGCTGTTTCATGTTTTGTGACTTTTCTTTCACCAAAAGGGAATAAGATCAGCCAGCTGTTACTTGGGCACCATCAGCATGGAGGCTTGTTTACACTGCTTGCTTTTGTGTCTCAGTCTTGCTGGTGGATGTTGCCTGACTGGTTTTGTCCAGCTGACTCAAGATCATAGAATCACAGAATGGTTTGGCTTGGAAGGCACCTTAAAGATAATCTTGTTCCAACATCCCTGCCAAGGACACCTTCTACTACACCAGGTTGCTTAGAGCTCTGTTCAGCTCAGTCTTGGGCACTTCCAGGGATGGTGCATCCAGAATTATGGAAAATCTGTGTCAGTCCCTCACTACTGTCTTATATTCTTTTTAGTTCACTGTGGTTACTTCAGAGAAATTAATTTCTAATTAGAAAACTGACTAGATGCCAAACATGGTTTATACTCACAGGTGCATTCCTTTGGTGCTGGATTGTCTCTTTATAAACATAGATAACTATGTGCTGAACTATTTTTATTTGTGATTCATGCTAACAATAAGGTATATTGTTATTTTCTCTTATTCACTGGCCACCCATTACCACTCTGATATTTGCTAGTCCCAATACACACAGTAAACAAAAATAGTGGGACCAATTTAAGTGTAGGCAGAGAGGCAGCCATCTGTGCTAAAGCACTGCTAAATTTGTGATGGTGAGGGACCCTGTCTCTGATTTTGCCAGGGCTGGTGCCTTGGAGAACCAGGCTTACTCTTGAAGGAGATGTGAGGGCTAAGGAGGCAAAAACTCCTACTAGGAAAAAGGTGTCTGAACTCTAGATGAGGTTTTTTCAGCCGATGGGAAGAGAAAGATCCTTGCCCTTGACTCTTCTTACCACCAAACTGCACTGAGCCCTCTCCTCCAACCTGGCCCTCCTCTACTGCTCTAATGCTGTGTCCCAATTAATTTTGTCATGAGAAGTGGTGGGCCAGTTTTGAGAACTCACAAGTTCATCGAACTATACTCCCTGCTGAATTTTTTAATCTTGAAATACCTCAACATTAAGAGTTCAGTCCTGTTCATCCTGAGTCTGTGATGAGAGGAGCCTGGCACTGTTCTCAGGATGTGGTCTGCAACTCAGATGTCTGAGAGCACATCTATTAAAATGCAACCACCACAATGTATTACCAAGCTATGAAGGATTATATTATCCTGGACTTTAATTGGTAGCATTAATGTGATGCAAGTATGACCTAATGGAAAAAATATCAAATCCTATGGATTCTCAAAGTCATTGTGGATGCTGGCTTTGCTACTGAAGAGTTACTCTTGTCTATGGCTTCATAGTCATTTTTCTGGCTCCTGCAATACAGGATGCATTTTAAATTCCTACCACAAATCCATGAAGAAAAATATTTATAGGGCTTATGGAAGGTAATAATTTCAGATATTTATTAAAAAACAAAACCCCATGCAATTCTTCTTCTAAAATAAGTAAATTTCAACCCTCAACTTTTTTTAAGAGTAAGCAGCATCACAGGGAATTTTGGTGTTTAATAGTCTATGCTCATAGTTTTACTGAAAATGGCAAGAAAGTAAACTCTCTAACATTATAATTTTCATGTTCAAAAGCAGGCATTCTTTATTATGATGCTGGATACATGAGACGATATTTCCACCAAAATTGAATGCATGTGGCTATAGAAAAGCTCCTATATATACACACACTATAGTTTGCATACATATTCATTGGTTTTCAAAAAAGAAACCTATGTATGTTAATAATTTCCCCAGAAAAATTAGCCTATTTCCCCTTCCATTGGTGCATGTGTTCTCTTGTACTGGGAGTCTCTCTGGTGGGCTTCAGTGGGCATAGACCTTAAAATTATAGTTGACTGCCTGATGAACTTGATGTTACTTCCCAAACATGGAGCTGTGTTGGCACAACAGGTTTCAATCATTCCCTTGGAGGCCCCTGGCTGACAAAGCACGTTCTCCTGTTCCTCTCCTTTAGTGTTTGTCTGGAACTTCATCTCGAAAGGTGAATTAAAACAAAGGCTTTTCTGGCTCTGGATATTCTCAGAAAGTTACTGAAAGGAGGGCATCTGCATATTTATCTGAGAAAAAGACATCCCGTTGGAATCTCAGAAGAAATATGTACAGTTGTACACTTTGGATAGTTTAAGAGAGCTGAAACTGTTTTCTGTGTGTTATTTTTGAATCTCTGATTACCAACAAGGAAACATTTCCTGAATTTTGGCCAGTGGCAGGGGCATCTGTGCAGTGGCAGAACAGGAAGATATTGCTGTAGTAGCATTTTAATAGTTATATTTTTATAGGTTTGGTTGGACCATAGTACCAAAGAAATGGATCTAAAAGGTAATTTTTATTGCTTAATGCAAGCTCCACTTTGAAAGTATATGGGTAACAAGTTCCAGTTCAGATTAATTTTACCTAGTCCAAAACTGGAGTTATCAAACTTTAAACTGGTCAAAATGACTGAACTGGGCTGTAGTACAGAGGGGAAAAGGGAAGTGCACAAGTCTGTGTGTACTCCAGTCCTTCTGTAGAAGATTGGTGCTTGCCTGGACATGCTAAGAACTGTGTTTTGCTGTGTGAAAGATGAATTAATTTTTTTCAGCCTTCCCATTGTCTCTGAGAGGACTAGTTGAAGATGCTGGACTGATCTTGGACCTGGTGCTTGCAATCTCAAGATTTTCCTCTTTTTGTTGGTCTCTATGAGTTTAACATCACTCTTGGGTTATCACAGCAGAAATGGACTCCTTCAACCACATAGAACTGTAATTGGACCTTTTCATGTGACTGAAATGATAATGATAATTTTTTATTTTGGCGTTGACAGAACAAATTGTTGATTAAAAACCCCTGACTCTAGGAGGAAAAAAGTAAAATTATATCTTCTACAGGTAACTAGGCTTCAATTTAAAGAAACACAACATTTATAACTTTTAATTTCATTAACAACTTCTTATAAATATCTGCTAACAGGTTTAAGCTCTCCCCCATCTCAAACCGCTGGCAGGGAATCATGTAAGAATTCCAGACCTTGGTTATTACTGTGACAACTCCATTTGGTAATTGGATTTATCAGAAATTGCTGCCTTATCAAATTCCCACCTGTCTTGCCACTGAGCATTTTTTGAGGTCATATGCCTGTCTAATCATGGATGACAGAAATGCTACCTGTGTAGTGTCATGAATAGAAGTTGATGCAGGAATGCCCCAAGGTAGCAAGGCTGCCAGGGAAGTACAGGGGGTGTGGATGGAATAGCCCAAATTCCTGCTATGCCATACTGACATTACTGCAAATAACAATGTGTTATGTATGGGTTTTCTGTGGTATGAAATGTCTTGGGTAAGTGGAGGTTGTGAGAGATCTTTCTCAGCTGGAAATGTTCTCACAGCCCTTGTACAAACAGTAGCTTAGATGTAGGTGTTTCATTCTTAGCAAGCAAGTAATATTCATGTAGATGAATCATAACAGCTATCTTTCTAGTCTTTTAAAATTTCCTCTTTGCCATGGGAACTTGCAGAAAAGCAAGTGAATCTCTGGAAATACTGCTGATGTTGTGGTGTGACTGGATTTAAAACAACAGCTACTGAGGTACTTTATTTTTCTCTGGGATTTTCTGAGGCTCATCTGGACAACAAAAATGGTCTTTGGTACAGTCTGTACCTACTTATGTTATTTTGCCAGATTATGTGGTTATTTTTGAATGACTGTCCTGCAAAATGAGAGGATATGCTGGGCTGGGCTGTAATGTGCATAGATTAAAGTTGCTCCCTTTCCATTTGTAGGGAGCTGTGTTGCAGCTCTGGTCTAGGCTTAATTAAAAAGGAGTTTAAATTCTATATGATTTGAATTATTGTTTTAATTAAATTCAAATGCTTCAGGATTTAATTTGCATAGAGGGTAGATCAAATACGTTTAATCCATCTGTGGTTTGTGATAACTGACACTTGTGGCCAAATAAGTAACACTGAAGAATGAATTCACTTCTTTGTCCCTTCGTAAGGCAGGGAATGTGGATAGAGCAGCAGAAGAGAAGGTAGCAGATAAGATGTGGAAAAGGTCCTAAGGTCTGTGAGAGACATCACATTCCCTTGTCAGAGCCTCAAATATTTTGTTGACATGAGCTCCAAGAGCCTGCCAACAGTTTTCATGATCCACAGGACACACTTTCTTCCAAAAGCTGCTGCAAAACAAGCCTGGTATGTCAGCATATTTTGAATATCAGATATGATTTATGAAATGAGGCTTCAAGTCTTATTTCCTCTTATTACTGAATAAAGGTATTTCATATGCTTATGAAGATAACCTGAGAATCAAGGAGGAAAACAATTAATCTCTTGCAAAGAAGAAATGAATCTTTAAGAGAAACCTAAAAAAGAAGCATTTATCATTCATGCTTCTTCACCAATCTCCCCAGGCTGAGTTACAGTCCCATCTGCGTGACTGATACTGTCTCTGAATTGTTTTTCCTCACATCCTGCCTTGCCTTTCCCTGGTTAGTCAGGTCACTCAGCCCCTGGATAAATGGAGTAGCTGGAGCTTCTTCAAGGCAATGTGACAGTGTTTCTCTCTCTTCCCCCATTGCAATTCATATTGCAGCCAGTTCAAAGAGTGAACACAAATCAATACTCTCAGCTGCTGAAATCAAGCAAACCTTATGGGCTGTTCTGTGTTGTCTTTCATGATTAAGTTGTTTTCCAATAGTGGTTTCTTAGGCTGCCATTACAAGAAGAAAAAGAGCAACTTCTCCAGCTGAAGAGTTGAAAAACAAAATCAAGTGATACTGTTTGATCCTGGTCTTCACCCAGAAAGACCTGCATGTAAACTGCAAGCTTAAAAATATTAAGACCTTCTTAAGTGGTGTGGTTTGCATGCTTATGACCAGGTCAGAGGTAGGGCATTTTATTGTTTTCACCAAGTTGCCCCTTGGTGAATGAGCTGTTTAATCTGCTTTTAAAACTATTTTGTTCCTACAAATCTCTCATTACAAAAGCACTACAGAGAAACAAATTGCTAGCTGTACTCATCTGTACGTTAACACGGAGATTGATTTTTTTTTTTTTTTTTTAGCTCACATCATCAGTAACAAACTGAAAACTTGGAAGTGTTTCTGCAATATACTGATGGATCTACTCTTCATCCTACTCAGTGCTGGACTGAACTAGCATTGCTAGTAACTAATCTGGAGCTCTGTTTGAAAAGTCAGGAAGAGAAGAGTGGGGTCTAAAAAGTTATCTGTCCACTCTTAGAAGTTACTAGTTTCAGTTTCTGTGAGTAGTAGTGGCTCCAGTACCAGAACTGGAGTCCCTCTCTTTGGTATGGCACTAGAGAGGGAGGGCTATCAAAAATATTATCTATCATGGTGGATATTGAGTGTGAGGATGTCTACATTCAGGGAGGCCTTGGGACACTGGAATTTCTGTGAATGTTCCTTGGAGATAAGAGGCTTCCTATCTATTCTGTTGAATTTGGAATAAGGTATTTAAATTGCATTACTTCTGAAAAGGAGAATTAAAACCCAGGTACAGGAAATATTGATTTAGGGAAGAGCAATTCAGCTCTTAGCTGAATCTCTATGTAAGCATTAGAACTTAGTAGTTGTCTGAAGATGACCCAGGGGATTTTTGGGGATTGATTGTCATCCAGACTGCACTGGTTATTCTTTCTTTAGCAAGAAATTTTATATCAAACATTGGCATACAACTCCTGTGTGGGGCACACACACAGAGAATGGCAAACCTCTTTTATTTCCATGATGTTATGAGGATACGTCCTAGTTTTTGACAAAGATTGAGCTGAACTTGTTCCATCTGTTGATCCACCTATCCTCAATACATCTTCCCTTACTTTGGCCTGGCTTCTGCGGTCAATATGTAATTATCCACTGGAAAGTGTTTCTTTTTAGAGTTGCCAGAGGACAATAGAGCCAACACCCACATCTTTGCCCAAGGCCATAAATGAAATACAGAAGTGAAGCCAAAATCCACCATAATATTAACTAGTGATGTCTTTGACATGTAAAACTTGTAGCATTTTGTGGGACTCCAGTGCAGCCAAATATATACTTCTTGTGATTTTATGTATTTTTGACAGTGCTGCTATGAAGTAAAATCTTCTGAGGCTGGATCTGGGCTCTGTGGCAGACCTATTTTATAGCCCACTTCATAAAGCTTTTAGAAATTCCATGTACAGAGGCAATGGATGAAGTCTGTAGTAAGCAGAGATTATCTGGGGCTGTGTTCTCTTGCCATTAAGTTAGTAATAAAACTTGGTGATTTACTTGCATGGGACTGAGATTCAATTATACCCGTTTCAAATTTTATATGCAAATGAGGAATATTTTTATTAAAACACTATTGGTTCTGTTGAAAAGCCAGATTAAATGGCATGCTACCACAACAGTGAATTGAAAACTCTCCAAACAATAAGTAAATACTCAAATAGGAGATCACATTAAAAAACATATTGACTATATTGATTGGACTGAAATGGGCGGGATGAGAGAAACTCCATGTCCTCAAACAGAAGAAAACCAAATTATGACAATTTTTGTTCATACACTTCAAATGCTCAGCTGTATTTTAAACTGAATTGTTTCTGCTGTATTTTTAAAATACTGGAAGCTGTAAAAAGCCTGCAGAAGATAATCTGAATTATTTCCACTACAACCAATATAGCTTTTATACCAATACTGTAACCATCACAGTTTACTATAAGGCACCACACTGAACTATGCTAATACATTATTGTGTCCCAGACCATCACTGATAAGGTATTCTTACTTATATTGCAAGTATAATTTTCTTTCTAAAATGACAAAATCAGAAAAAAACAGTTGATTTCTTGAAATCAATGAAGCTCTCTTACCCAGCAGCACCATTTTTCTCTATGTTTATATTACTGGAAAGGGGCAATCAGAAGGGAACGTTTGCAGGAGCTAAGAAGAGTTTTTAGAGAGGTTTTAGGGATATGAAATCATAGCAGCCATTCCAGTTGTCCCATTAAGATAAGATGTGACCTTTAAATAGAAGACTGATACTTTGGAGACTGACATTTGGTTTCACAGTGTGCTCCCAACATATTGTAATTTGTCACAAAACAATGAGTAGCATTCATTTGAAGCTAAAAGTTTCTTTAACAAGTGCACAATATGCTGTGAAAACAGCAATTGCATTTATGACTTGCCAGGCACTCTTTCAATATGCTAGTGAAATTATCAGAAAATAAATAGGAACAATTTCATGAATATTGCATGAGAGAAGCTGTACAAACAAACAAAAAATCTATGGTTGCTGACATATTACTCCTTTTATTAAAGCAGTATTTATTAATACATTAAAAATCACGTTGAAATATTAAAGAGTCTGATCTATGCTGGGAAAACTGTAATCAGAGCTGCTTCAATCTCTCTATTCAGTGTTCTCTCCCTCACCATTGTACAGTTCCTACTCTGTTGTGGACATAACTCTCCCTCTGGATGTGGCTCTTTGTGTTGTGGGAAATCTTTATAAACACGCTGCCTGGCCTCAGCTCTGGAAGGGAGCTGTTTGTTACCTTCAGGTCATGTTGGTTTCTACAGATGATGGATGCACAAGGCTCTAAAGAAAGGTGGGAAATCTCTGAGGACAAAAACTTGTTTGCTCTTGGAGGTGGGCAGAAGTGAGGTTTTGCCTCGCAGAGAACTTTGGTCTTACATTTCTGGTGTTTCTTTTGTGGTATTTCCTGTGAAGAATGTGATTACCTCCCTGCAGGAATGATGCTATGGTTGGATGTGTGCATTGCCAGTGCTTGTCTCAATTTTTTCATCCCATTTCAGCAAGGCTGGCAGATGACCACTGTATTTTACCTCCTGCCTCACCAGGAGGCAGCCCATCCCCTGCAAGTCCTGCTGTGCCAGTGCCCTACAAGCACGACAGCCCTTTCCCCAGGCTCACAGCCTCCCAGGTCACACCTTTACAGGGTGATTGTTTGCCACTCTGAGACACCTGCTATGAGATCCTCATCATCCCACCATCAGTATCTTCTTTTCAGAAATTCAGAGCAGAGGGATTAATATTTTGCACCAGTTTTTTGCTGAGTTTTTTTGATGAGAACAAGCTCTACAAGACCCAGGCTCTCTCACCTGTGAGAAATAGGACAGGTTGTGTTTTAACCCCACATTCCTGTGATTAGCACTGGGGACTGCAAGTCAGTGCTCTTGTGCTTGTGGTTTGTGAAGGCAGCCACTCTCCCAAAATCAGCTGTTTACACCAGTTCTCTTGCAGTGAAGTTGGAGCTCATGTTCTGCCCAGGAGTTTCTTTATCTGTTAACTGAACTATTAGGAATTGCAAAATGCTCATTGATGGACAAAAATGGGTTATTGGAAGCTATCCCATTTGAGATTCAGCACTGCTTGTGCCCCCAAAGAGCAGCTACAGAAACCACAGGCTCTAGGGTGTCCCCTGGCTTTGGGCAGGAGCTCAGGGATTAAAATTAACAGCAGATGGCCTCTGAGGGCAGGTAACTAGAAAAAGAGCAGGATGGACATATCCATCTGTGGACACTCCATGATGAGGGCGCTGGACTTCAGTAACCGACACAAAGAAGTGTAGGTTACTGGGATCATATCCCAGTGGTCAGTCCACACTGGGATTAGAAAACAGCTGGTGTCTGTGACAACTGTAGGGACTGCAGGAAAACCGAAAGAATTTTTCTGAATTCTATTCAGAGTTTTCTTTTATCTATTTATCTACATATGTATTTGTTTTGTTTTCTTGGAGTGGTAGTTGGGGGTTTATTTCGGGGACATTTAAGGGAAGACAGAAAACTGGCAGAATACAAAGAATAAATGCAGATATTCATCATTAATATTTTGCATCTTTGTCTTGCAGAGTGCAAACAGGCAGCAAAACTGTCGGCTCCAGAAGGGTAGGTTTGTTATTGGCAGTTGCTGGCTTAGCTTGGAAAGGTTTTTCCAGCTTTATCCACTGAGACCTTGAAAATACATCAGATTTGTTGAATCTGAGTAAGCTGGCATGTCACACCTTCATGGGCTATTAGTACATCCATGTTTTTGACAACCAAGGATTGTTCTGTAATTAATTTTCCATCTCTATACAGTTGAGAAGTTCTGTTATTCAATAGAAAATGTTTCTCAAAATGTTTCTGGGCTTTCATTAGTAATACTAATTTTCCCACAAAAGCAAAGCAGAAACTAGCCTCATTTTCTCTGGAATTATTACGAAGGTAATTATATTAGTTCCTGGTGCCTAATAGCATTTACATTAGTGGTTTCTTAATTTTTTTTTTTTTTGGTGTCCAGTGCAGTTAATTTTCTTTAAATAATTCATGCTTTGATTGTCATCATGGCACCACTTTGCTTTGTATCTGGGAATGATGGCACTGTAGTTAGGAAGCTGGCCAAGAAATGAAGAATACCATCTAAAATCCAAAACCATGACTAAGAAGAGAACTTTGAATAAAAAACCACCCAAACTGTGCCAGGCCAGACTTCCAGGAGTGTGAGACCAAGTGCTGGGGGTAGTTTCCCTTCCCTGCATCTCTGTGTAGGCTCCAAACTAATTCTGTTAAGGCAATACAAAATTGACTAGATCATCTAAGCCTTAATTCTGCCAAGTAATAAAAAGTACATGTTGACCTTTGTGATATGGTTCAGCCTTTAAAAATAAATTTTAGAGAGAAGATCAACAACTCATGGTGAATCTCCTCTATTTTATTTGTGCCTTGAGACAAAGAAAGAAGTTGAAATTGCCTTCAAAACCCTACCCTTCTATGTTGTTTTACACTGAAGAGTGAATGGTTCGTCTTGTCAGGAGACAGTTTAAATTATTAGTAACCACCTATCCTTCACTTTATTATTATTATGATTATTATTAATACTGTTATTATTCTCTCTAATTCTCCTTTGGTTTTAACAATTAGAAGAATGATTGCAGACTCAATCTGTTAAGCATTTTCTTTATTAGAGTTGAAATGCTGTGTGTTATTTGCACAACAATGAAACAGGAAAAAAAGCAACAGAAAACTAAAAAATAAAAGGAAAAGAAGAGGAAAGAAGAAAAAGTAAAGTTTTCAATTTTCACTCAGAAAAACCTAAATGCTTCCAAGGTCATGTCTTGATTATGTATTTATTGATGGGAAAGCGAATCTCTTTAGGTTTTTGTTAAATTGTTACATGAGAAAATGACACATTTAACACAATTTTAGTAATGTGGCCGCAGGCAGAACGTGGTTCAGGATACTGGTTTTATTCCCAGTAGAGGGCACTGGAGAACCAATACCGACTCACTGTACATCGCTGGAGCACTGTATTGGAAGCACGAAGGGCTGGGTATTTCACATGGGGTTTTATAATCCGAATGCATATCTAAGAAATCTCTATGGGCTGTTAATAAACATCTGGACATTTTTGTCTATGTGCAATGTTACACTTTCTTTATAATATTTTAACTAAACTTTATAGGCTTGCAACTGTTGAGTATAATTTCTGTTGAGTACCATTTCTGTAATGAGTGCTGAACTACCTCTGCCTTTTTGTTCCTGCAGTCCCAGCTTCAATGAAAACATTTATTCTGGAGTGACACTACACAAGGAAGCATTAATTTAGATATGCCTGCTTCACAGGGAACTTCAACTTGTCTCTGATCATTAAATAAATCCGTTTATATTGCTTTTTGGTAAATATAACGGCCACAAAATTTTACTTGAAATTGTTAGGGGAAAATGTGCTACCTAAAATAATCATAATCTTTAAGTTTTGGACTGATGAAACAAATATGCGTTACAGAATGTTTGTTCAGCAGCTTTTGGATAGTTTTGATGCCTAATTCAAATTCTAGTCAGATTTAACTAATATTTCAGATTAATCCTTAATTTTTAATTTTCTGGTGGTATTTGAGTATTAAGTTGTTATTAGATAGCACTAGGAACAAGGCTTTGAATTTTAAATGCTAATTTTCTGGATTGTTTGTGTTATGTCTCTTATGTAAGTAACTTTGAGTGAAATTTTTGGTGAACTCCTTCCTATTTATGAGAGATGTATTCTGCAAGTTGGTTTTAGGCTAGACCTTCTTTCCCCATGCCATTGCTCCATAGAGGATTAAGTCTAGCCTTGTAGCTGGAATCTCAGGTGAGATCCTTGTTTAGCCCATGGAGCTACAGAACAACAGAGTAACAGCTACTGAGATGCACATTTAACTCATTCTGCCAACTAAAGATTGGTCTGGTTAAACATAAACAAGTTCCACTTGCTGAGCTAAACAGAAGGTAGTCATTCAAGGTAAGCACAATTTCTCCTCTGCTCTTTTCCAAGGAATAGCTAACAAATATAATTAATTAGGCATTTCTTTTTGCTATTTTGCAAAAACAGATGATGCTGCAGGCGTAAACAAACAGCTTCTCTTGACAGAGCTTACTAGTTTGGAAACACTCTACATAGTTAGTGTGAGGAATGTCACTGCAACGAGAAGCACTGCTCATTTTTAGTTGAGACCAGTGCTTACATCTTATTGATTAAGCCATAATTTAAGCAAAGAGGAGCTTGAGTTTCAAATGAAAATGTATCACAATGTCTCCCTCCTATTTTCTATCTGCCTTCTGTTCCCCTGTTTTTCCACCTCTCTTCTTGTTCCTTCCACCACTATACTTTCAATGCTTCCTTGTCTTCCTTGTCTTAAGCAGCCTTCACCATCACCTCTAGACAACTGATGCCAGTGAAGGTCCTTCTTGATCCAATTAATCTTGTAATGGCTTCCTGTAAAATTGCTGTATTTTTCTCTATTATGTCTCATTCATGCTCTGATACCCCAGCTTGCCCTGTGGCCCTCTGCATTTTCCTTTTCCAGGGCCTCCCCATTTCCCTCTTCTGGCTCTTCCATGCTCTCACTAGAGTGTGAGACATTTCCCTGCTCCTTGCTGAATGCTGTTGACTGCTTTTGGTGAGGACCTTCTTTGTAATTTGTGATTCTAAGGAGAACATGCATGTGTCCTTTGATCTGCCTGCCAATACAGAAGTGATGCACAGTTCCCATGTTCAAGCTTTTTCTCAGGATTTGCTTGGCAGCAAGAAAGGATAAATTCCAGATGAAAGGTTCCACCACAGAAGTAGTATTTCAGTGCTTACCAGAGGTCTAGGAAGTTTCCACTAATACCCTGGTGATGAGTGAAATAATTGTATTCACTTGCAAATACACGTCAAATGCCTTCACCACCAATATTTTTGCTGTCAGATGGAACACTTTAATCTGATTGATAGATAAACAGGATGACAGCAAATTTGTGGTGGTGTTACATTAACTGACATTTCCAGTCTTTCCTCCATAGGGTTGCCCAGCTGGTGGTCTTCCCCCATCTGCAGTAACTCTTAGTTGCAGACTACAGTTTCAAGTCTTGCTCTGTAGGAAGGCTTCATTTAAAGTGAGCTAATATGTTGGTATTCCTGCTCTCTGCTCCTTCTCCTGCAGGCTGCCCTGCTGTAAGCCCCTTTACCTTTGCTTTCTTCTGGCCTCTGAGCCTTGCTGTCTGCCTGTCTCCTCTAGCTGCTCCCAGTGTCCATGCTCATACCATCCCATACTCTGACAGCCTCTCCAATAGCTTCAATATCCATCCTTTATGCCCTGTGCACATACAGCCAGCATTCCCACCATTCTCCCATGTCTCAGCTTATAAACCATGTGCCCCTCTTATGGAACCTATTGCTTTAGATCAGCAGGGCAACAAAAGTTCGGGCTGTTTGGACACCATTAACAGGTTTTAGGAGGCCAAAGGCATCCAACATTTTCCCCCACTTCACAACATGACTCTCTTTTGGGAGAAAAAAGAGCTCCTCAATAAAAAGTGAAGCAGACTGATATATGAAAGCTCACTATGCTCCAAAAACCTGCTGGGAATGAAACTTGCAAAGTAGAGTGAGGTGTGTGGAAGACAGCTTATTTAGGACTAAAATCTGCTCCATCTGTATCTTCTGGAAAGGGAGCTGGGACAGATCAATATTTTTGATAATTGATCCAACAAGGTCATGTGGTCTACTTTTTCTGTGTGATCTACCTTTGTATCAGGATGTTTTGTTAAATCTGACTAGCATGTTCTGGCTGGTGTTGTTCATTTGTGACCTTATAATTTCACATTTACATTAATACAGGAAAGCAAGCCCCAAGCAGTAAAAAGGTTATGAGCATTCCTTAAAAACACTTTAAGGGATGAAATGGGAACTTTATTATTTCTGTTTTTTATTTTTCCTCTCAGGCTGTACTGTAGCAGAAAAATAAAAGTTTAGAGTGAGATGTAACTAAAGTTGCAAAAAGATAAGCATTTTGAATTATCTCTGTTGAGCAGCCCCATTTCAAAGAAACACCACCCTGCATTATTGTTCTCTCTCCAGTCCTAAAAGCTCTCCCTGGCATTTAAACAACAGATCAATCACTTCAGCACTTCAGCTTCAGGCTAAGAAATCCTTCCTGCAATATTACAGGGCAGGTAGGCTTTAAGCTTGATATTCTTTTCAGCACAGTGATTGCAACTTGCAATTATAAATTTAATCTTGCCTTATGAAACAGAATAAGATGATTTTATTCTGATGTGGAAATCTAGATGCTAAAAATTTGCACTTTCTTATGAAAATCTTATGAAATACCTGAATTCCTAAGCAATCCAGCTTTATTGATATGCAAAACTATTCTGATGAAACATGATTAATTTAGAGCTGGGATAGAATTACTTTCTGCAAAAAATAACATATGCAACACATGACCTCCCTTTACGTTCATGGAATATAATTTTGAGCATATCCTGATTTCTTTTTCTTAATTTGCTATTCCAAACAGTTCCACTGTAAATTTAGTTCTGTTGATCTGCCTGGGATCTATGCCTAGGCCTGGCAGAGAAGCTGCAGCTGGGATATGATATGGACTTAGGACGTGCTAGTGAACTGAATGGAAATTTCTGGGGTTCTCGTGAGATCCGTAAAAGCACTTCCAGCAGGAGGGCTCACAACTGCCAATATATATCTTTGTTTGCTGGCTGGTTGTGAAATGTATTGCTTTGGATTGCCCTGCCTGGAACCTAAGTGTTTTTTATGTTCTGTTGCACTGGTGTTCCCAGTGACTCTTTCAGGTAGCCAGTGTCCAGGGTTTGTGGACAGCTCTGGAAAGAGGAATTGCTCAGCCCTCTTGAGAAAAAGTATTTCCTACATCTCACCTGAACAGGGAAGAAATAAAATAAGAATAATTTAAGAAATAATGTATTAATTCACAATTTCAAGCTTCTGTAGAGGCAACACTATCAAAATGCTTCTTTTCTTTGAGGACACAATTTCCTTTTCTTGTTATTTGGTGTTTTGTTTTGTTTTCTGTAAGCTTTCCTGTTACTGTCTCTTTACAGATGCACACATTGCTCTCTAACAGACCCATCTCATGCAGCTCAAATTCTGAGCAGCCTTGTGCAGCCTTGTTTTGGACTGCTCTCTCCTCCTGCAAGCAAAATAGCAGCTTCTACTCAATCCTGCATGAAGGAGTTGTGTCCAGCAGTTCTCTCCCTTCCCCAAGGGAATTAAGATAATGCTTTTGACAAATGAAAAAAATTCAGACTGTGACCAGAACAAATTAATTTAGTCTTTCCCAGCTAAATTCATTCAATATTCAGGTGTTGACATTAGTTGCTGCTGTTAGAAAAGACGTTACATGTTATTTTTGTGATTCTGAATAGAAGAATAAAAATTCAAAGTACAGGAATTTCACGACTATAAGGTGCACTAAAATTTTGGTCCGAACCTGGAAGTGCACCTTATAATCTGGCTGCGGCTTATAAATGGACAAAGTTCGGAAATTTGCCAACCCAGAAGTGCAAGCTGCGAGCCAAGGTGGGACCCGCGGGACCTGCGGCTGTGTGGGGGGAGCCGGGAACTGCGGGACCCTGGGGCATGGCTGCTGGCCGCTGCCAGGGGTGGGCAGGAGTGCTGGGGCCCACGGCACGGGGAGGTTGCCTGGGGCTGCATTTAAAAGCTACACCAATCTGTGAAAAATGTTTGCAAAT
>PYHW01010334.1:12186840-12216087 GCA_013186435.1 Turdus rufiventris
GCTCCGGGTGCCCCGTGCCGTGCTGGGAGCCCTGCAACCCCCCGGGCTTTTCCCCCACACTGCCGCTGCTCCGATGCCGGCGGGCTCGTGCCGCACCACCACTGCCCTGATGCCCTCGGCTTTCCCACCCCCCCAGCCCAGGCTGCGCCACTGCCGCCAGCTTTCCCCCTGCGCTGGCGCTGCCCCGATGCCGCCGCTGGGCGGGCTCTGCTCGGCTCGGGACTGTTGCGGGCTCGCACTTCCGGGTTTGCAATTTTCCGAACTTTGTCCAACAGATAAGGCGCACCCGTCTATAAGGCGCACTTCCGGGTTCGAGAGAAAATTTTAGTCAAAAGGGTGCGCCTTATAGTCGTGAAATTACTGTACTGTAAACAAAGACAATGAAAACAAATATTCAGAAAATGTAATAAAGCACATTCACCTGTCAATGAAGCTTATAACTCAACCCAATTCAGTGCAGTCCAAACTATCCACATAGTGTGGCTATGCCTTGCAGAAGGTAGTTCTGCACTCCATTTTGACTCCATGTTGATTAAAGACAGCAGAATGCTTAGGAAACTCTGAAAGCCTGACTTAGAGCATTTTGTCTTAATATGTCTAATTTAGGAGAAAATTGATATTTTTAGAGGAAGAAATGAAAAAAAACAGCTGCAAAAATAGCCAAGGAGTTAAGTTAAATTGATTGTTTTCCTCCTGCTTTCTGCAGTCAGCTCCTTTAAAATTCAAAAGATGCCCTGCCCTTCCTGAAGCTTACTTCTCTGCATCTTTATACTCCTGCTTTTGATAACAGAATCTTACAGAATTTTTTTGGGTAATACACAAAGTAGGTGCTATAACCTCAAAGTAGCGGTATTTTACAAGCTGAAGTTAGAAGGAATTGTACAGACTTGGAGCAATATATTAGAATTTTCTTTTCTGCAAACTGTCCAGCATTCGTTTGTGTAAGCTTCAAATTTTACTCTGGTGTCATAGCAGAATGCTTTATCCTAGATTTGAGGAAAGGTGTTCAAGAAGAAATACAATTTCATCTCTTCTCGGTTTGTATGCACGTATCTTCCATCAAGACTGTCTACAGTCAGTGGCTAATAAGGATAACCTGCCCTATACAACAGAGAAGCTTAAACTGTAAACAAGGGAACTGCAGATTAGAATTGAAAAAACTAAAAACTGAAACCCCATTTCAACATTAGATTTCATGTCTGTAATGATTTTTCAAGGCAGTTTGAAACATTTTCTTAATTAGACATTCATGCAAATCAGGGAGGAAGGGAAAGAACTGTGGTTTGGGTTGTAGGGTTTAAAGGTTCTAATATGATAAATTTTCCATATAAGCTTTGCAAGATTTGCTTTCTTTGTGTCTCAATTGCCATTTGAATGACTCCTTGTCTTGTAAACTACCATGGTAAAGGTTTAATAAAACCATTGTAAGCATCTGTTCCATGATAAATATTATGTAAATGAAATCACATAATAACTCTCTCCTAGCTAGTAAGTGGTCTACTATGAAAATCAAGCTTTGGACTGAAAACTGAAAGGTAGAGCTCTTCCAACTATTTTTTTTTAACTTTTTTTTTCTTTTTTCTTTTTTTTTTTTTTAAGGTAATGGCTTCCTCTCCATTCACTGAGGAAGACAGATTAATTTCTATTTGATCTACCATTTTTGTCTTCAGTTATTACTGTTGGAGGTCTTGGGCAGGGAGTTGAAAACTTGAATCTGAATCCTCACACCAATTGCTTTGTCTCAGCTCTTTTGTCTGTATTTTTCGTTTGGCTGGTTTTTATGCCTGTGAAAGTTTTTAGCAATGAACACATCAGATTCTTAGTTCTAAGAGGGAGCATGAAATAATGTATGTACTTTAGGCTATATGGGATATCAGGAATGCCTAGCTGTTATCTATACTAATTAAAGATTATTATAGTTAGTGCATTCATGAAGCAGCACAGACTTAATTTAAGGAGCAGATGGGCTAAGTGGTATGTCCAGACAGATGATTCYAGCAGTGGGAAATGAGCTGGGTCCCTGGAAGGTGCATGTTTACAACCATGTCAGAGGAAAAAGGTCAGGTAAGCCTTAAGGGGACTTTTTTTTTTTTTTAAAGCCAGAAACCTTTTCCCAAAGCATTTAGATTTAGAGGCTGATAATGCTAGGATGTTACAGAAATATGGTGCAAATTCCCTAAGAGATCTCTTCCTTTCCCCTCATGCAAGCAAAATATAGCCCTACTTAAGGGGAAAAAGTCTGTGTTGTAAAAGACAGATTACAATTGCTGCTTCCTATGTGTTCGCTGCTGTTTTGGTGTTGTCTAAGGACCCCCCTGAAACTTTTTCTGGCAAATTATTTTGAGTTGGCTGTGCCTACAGCTTGCTGTGGCCCTATGAGGGACGAGGAGTCGGGTCAGGAGACCAGGATGGGACACCCAGGTCTCTCAGGATACAAAATTATTTTTGAAGCTGATCATGCTGCACATATGACAGAAAACCAGTGGGAATGAGAGTGACAGGCAGCATTGCATGAGGGCCATTTCAGTACCAGCTGCATCCTCAGTACCACTGGTTGGGAAGGGAAGAAGCAGCATGGCTTTGTGTTCCAAGGTCTTTGTCAGCCTGCATCAGCAAATTACCTTCACACCAAAATATGAAAATCTCCTGTATATCTGCCATTACTCTTCGTTGCCCTTATTTTTTAAAACCAAGTTGCTTATAGCTGGTAGGAATTTAACTACAGGGTGTTGGAAGTAAATGATAAAAATATCTGGAAATCACCTCAAGAAACTAAACTTCTCAGGGTTTATTCTGATATCTTAGGAGGTCTTAACAAAATGAAATTTCTGTTTGTGGGACCAGCTTGGATGAGATGCAAAGCAAAGTCTGAAGATTTTTTGATGTTACGGAAATTTACAGCAAGCCCCAAAACATGGATCAGGGCTGGAAGGAGGTGAGGGATTCAGGTGATAATAATGTTGGTTGTTACTAAGTTCTGCAGTTCAGTCTGAAAGGATGGAAAATTTTCAACATGTGTCTCTGGTAAGGCCAATATGTTTATTGCCCTTCTTTTCTACACTTTTCAGTGAAAAGGCCTGCTGAAATCAGGCAGCAGATGCAATTACCGTTAAAAAACATAGGGTAAAATTTCAGATTAGGAAAAGACAGAAAAAATGCATGGATACTTTTGAACTTTATTGTTCAGCAGGGCCTGCTGATCTCCACACTGTAGCTTTTGAGGCTGAATGAGATGCATCTGACCAGCCCCAAATGCATTTACAGTCAAAGTGGCATTGTGTACGCCATGTGTGTATGTACTCACATGTGTGCCTGGGACTGACTGACAACCAGAATAAACAGATACCAGAGAAGAAGGAAAAGTGCTGAAGGTAGGAAATAGTGACATATTGAGTATGGGTTGGTGGTGATAGTACCTAAAAACTAACAAAGAAGAGAAAAAATATTCTAGGTATTTAAAATTAAAATATCCAATGTTTATATTGACTTGATTGCTCTTTACAGAAATAGCTCATTTACGGCAATTCTATTTTTGATTGCTACTTCTGTCTTCTCAGGGCATTAATATGGTGCAACTACCTTTATCAAAAGGCCATTAGAAAAAGACCACAACAAAAAAGCATTTTTAAACCATTTATAAACTAACAAGATAATTAAGGCAAGAAGATTCCACTGAAGAGCCAACATTTGTCAACATCTTCTGATCCACATATTTCACATGCTGTAGGATAAGGACTGTGAATAAGTAGTGACATTAAAAATAATGACCATTGTAAAATGATTTTCTGTTTCACTTGACTCTATAAGGCCAGTAATGTGTTGCTAATGAAGCATCCAGGGTGAATAGCATGGCCTTTTCTGGGACTCTGAGAAACAACCACTCATATGTACAGCAAATGTCTTTGGCAACACTCTGTGGTCTTAACTGGAATTTCTGTGCTATTATAGTTTTATGACTCAATCATAATATTATTTAAACATCATTTTTCTGTATCTAATTTATTTATTGTCTCTAGTGGTAGACACAGAGACTGGTGAGCTAGATTATATTAACATTTCAGAGTAATAATAGAAGAAAGCAATTATCTTGGGGCATAAAAATAATTTTAATTAGACAGTCAGTAAAATGGGAATGGACAGACAATGATGAATTATTATTCTGTAGTTTAATCAGATAGGTAGAGAGCTGGTCTGCAAGAGGAGTTTGCACGCAAGAAAGTGCTTTGGCTGATTGACTCTAATGTAGACAACGAAAAGAAATGGTCAACTTCCTTGACCTTCCTTTTCACTACCAATTAAAAAAAAAACATTATCCCATCATTTCTTTGAAGTCACGGTGATGCCTTAAAGATCTAAACGTAAAACATCACACTTTCAAGACAGTGTTAACAGAGGCAGCAACATAAAATCTTATCTTTAATTGGAGGCCTCCAGGGGCAAGTATGGAAAAATGCTCACATGATATATGCTGATCACAGTTTTATAAGTTTAGCAAATTAGCAAAATTGCCAAGAATCCCCAGTTAGAAGCACAGGTGATGAGGTAATTTCCCTCTTTTGTTCAACCCTTTTCTGGAGCCTCTCTTTTGCTAGTTGTTTATGAGAATGTGTCTTGAGAGAGTGGCTTATCCTTAGTTCCCAGAGGAAGCATGATGGGATAGGGGCCTTTAGGAATTTGCTTTGTCTTTCTGTCTAACAGAGTGGGTAAAATGCTAGCTAAAAATCCATATAATTATACTATAATGGGCTAGAGAGATACAAGTATATTTGAAAAATATTTAAAAGCAAAAATCAGTTTAGCGTCAACGGGAAGACTTGGAGTTTGCTAAAAGTTAATGTAAATATTTTATTTACTCTGTCTTAAGATCCTATCCAACCAAAAGTAACCTAATATCTATGGACTGTTCCTCTGAACGTTCACTGGCTTTCCTGTCAATCTTCTTCTGTCACATGAGAAAATTTGACTGGCTATTCCTTCTATGGCAGTGTCATCTGACTACTTCCAGGTGAACCGGTGTGTAGATTTTTGCTGTGTTCTACTTGGTAAGTGCCGTTTTCCACATCTGAAGAGGCGAAAAGAGAATTTTGTCTGAAACTTGCTTGCCTCATGTGATTGAGCAGGGCTTCTTACCACTTCAAACTACATCCATGGCCCTGCTTTATTCCTGCACCAATATAACATGGTGATCCTCTAATATAATGAAAGATGAAACCAGATGGTATTGCAAACTCAGTGTAATTTAGGTGCTACATTACACAATATCTATCACATGATAAACAAGACCCATCTGCATATTGAGAGTCTTGATTGCTCTACACAGAGCCAAAATGAACTTGATAATTCATCCTGATATTTATCAGCACACAGCGAGGTGCAGGCTAATGCAGCTCCAGTGTATATGTGCTGCTCAGGCAAACAAAGGCAGACCCACAGCTCAATAGCAGCTCCTGAGCACTGGCATTTTGAGGCTGTGTGCCAGGGCACAGCAGGCATGCTGATTTCTGTCATGGTTTAATAACAGCCAGCAACCAAGTACCGCACAGACACTCCTCACTGCCTCTCCCCCTAAGTGGGAGGGGAAGGAGATTTGGAAAAAACATAAAACCCATGGGTTCAGATAAGTTTATTTAGTTTGAAATAAGATTATTTCAGTTTAATAACTGAAATAATGTGAAATACAACACTAATTAATAATAATGAAAAGGGAGATAAAAATACAGAGAGGATAAAACCCAAGAAAGGAAAGTGGTGCACAAAACAATTGCTCACCAACCACTGACTAATGCACAGCCTGTCCCTGAGTAGCAATTGGCTCCTCACAGCATATAAACTCCCCCAGTTTATATACTGGGCATGGTGTTCTCTGGTATGTAATTTCCCCAGGGTGTGCTGTGTAGGGCAGGGCAATTCTTGATTTTAGATGTGCTGACATCCATTGGGATGCCTTCTCTTTATCACATGGGGTGCCTGGGCAGCTTGCCATAACACATGATAAAGCAAGCTATGTGAAAACAGTGATCATGCTGAGTTGAGAGTCTCCTTGGTTAGCCAACAAAAAGCCCTGGCTGCAGTGGTTGGGAAATATTTGCATCTCACTGTGTTTTGCAACCTGAAACTCTTGCCAGAGTGGGTCACCCAAATGAGAGCTTTCTGAAAACTGATGATCCTTTCTCCAATTTCCTTTCATGACAAGCTTTAGGTGTTTGCCCTGAAAGCCCAGCTTAGAACCTTCTAGATGACACTGGTAGCCACCAGACTAGTAAATATTTTTGGACTGCTGTTCTCCATCTTGTCAGATGATTTAATTTTCTATTCAATTTTCAGCAGGCTAAAGAGATTCCCAGAGCAGTTGGAGTAAAGATGTCAGCTCATTTGGAGGAGAATGGTTGCTTTCATGGTCCAACATGCATACAATATATAGGGTGAAAGTGCTAGGAATCAATGCAGGATGAAGATGACCACCCAGAGATGCCTACTGGTCTCTATCCTTGATGGCACCAGTAGTAGTTTGAATTAATTAAAACAATCCCCCTAAAGGAAAAAAAAATCCCAGTTGAAATTCACTGACTTTGTTTTCCATACCTGGTGTCAAGTCCATGGATAACCTCTCTGAAGGGCATCCTCAGGTACCTGGATACCCTCAGGTACCAAAGTCCTGTAGAGATCAAATGTTTCCTGCTGGCACCACAGTGGCTGCTTTCCCTTCTTACTGTGTTTTGCAAATTAAATCCCCAGGAGAAAATTTCAGAGGCAGAGAAGGGCAGTTTGGCAGGTGACAGAGAGGGTGTCGGAAGGCATGGGGTGAGTTCCACCGAGGGCAGCTCTGAGAGGCAGAAGTTGTCTCTGAAAGCAGAAGAGATATGCAGCATGGAAAAAAGAGTAATTATGTAGCTTAAAAAGAGGATGTTGAACATATTAGTCATTAACTCCTAGAGGAGGTACTGGAGTTTGAAGGGAAATTGAACTCCCTTTCCAGTGATATAAATTGGTATAAGTGTTGAGTATAGTAACTCAGCTTTATTAGGGACACCAAAAGAGGTTAACTGTAGGCTGACTTTTAGACAAGGATCACAGAAAAGCTTTCTTTACTCAATATTGAGGCCAATCTGACCAAAGACAGCTTTTCTCATGTGACTACAAGGAGGGCAATTAGTAGCTTCCACAGTTTAACTCACCTGGGAATAGCAAGAAGATCATGCTGACCGAATCTTCAGCTGAGCTGAGTAGCACAAATGAATTTTACCTGTGTTTCTCAATGAGTTTGTGAAAAATCTGCAAAATTGAGAGCTTTCAACCCATGTTTGTTAACTGATCTGGTGGCCATAGGGTTTGGGCTAGCCTTGCTGCTACTCCAGCTTGGGCCTGATGACCTTAGGGAGGTTCTGGGGTTGGGCCTTGCCAGTGAAACCCTGCTGGTCCCACTGTCACTACTGTTCCTTGCTGGGCAGCTGGCCTGCACTGACTGGCTAATGGAGTCTGATGGCAGTGAAAGAGCTCCCAAGGGACACCACAGTGACTGTGTTGAGCTCTCTGAAACTAGTGGGAGATTCAGTTAATGTGTGTGAAACAGGCACCAGCCATTCCAAGGTCAGAACTGCTATGGAGAGATGATGACTAATGTAATTTGGTTCTGTTTTCTGTTTGCTAATTATCTGATTCCTTTCAATTTATTCCTTATGCATTGAATAATTTCTACAAGTTCTTAGTCTATAGCTTGCGCAAGAATTTGCTGTTTCAGCAAATGCTACTCCATAAACCTGCAGGCTAAATAGACATAGAAAATGAAGATAAAATGAGAGTGAAAATACCCAAAGAGGATAAAAACTGTTTTTTTCTGATGGTATTTGTATTTGTTTCACCCTCCCAGGTCAATCTATGAGGAAGCAACACAGGGTCTTTACTGGTGAGAGAGCAGCACTGAGGTGCTTGCAGGGCTGCTGCGGAGACTTTGTTGTTGCAGCCCAGCACAGGCTGTGATCTCCTGGTGCGGAATGAAAGCTGCCTTGTGCATGAATGGGGGCAGCAGGTGGCTGAATATTAAGGAAGAAATGATCCCTCAATTTTTTCTGGTCTTTACTGTGCCATTACTCTGGATTCATCTTTGATGTGGTCACGTTTGAGTGATTTGCTGGTTCTGTCACACAGGCAGCATGTGAAATTCCTCACTTGAGTTCAGTGTCATGACTGTCTCATTCTGAACAGCTCATGCTGGGCATGCCCACATGCCCCTCCTCTGCAGGACTCAGCACGAGACTGCACAAATTTGGCTATATTGCCAGATGCTTTTGTCCCTCCTCTCTTTGCATTTACTCATTCTCTCATTGAGCTACACTGCTCAGGCACTAAAACACTAAGTATTCAGTGCCAGCCCTTGGTTTCTGCACTTCAGCACATAACTACCTGTGGGATCAAGCCCTAATTGAAAGAGTATTTAGGCATGACTTCTTGGTGATTGCTTTTCAGGACCTTATCCTAAGCCCCTTCAGAAGACAAAGGCCACTGAGGGCATTAAGGCTCAAAGACGGTGCTTGATGTTTCATAAATTTGGATATTACAATGACTAAGCTTTCTGAGACTTATGTTTAAATCAAGTGACAAAACCATCTTGGAAGTTAAACAGTGATTAAGTCTCTGTTCCTATATCTGAGGAGGGTAAAGAACACAACCAAGAAGTGTTTTGAAATGAATGTAACTAGTTTCTGTACACAGTAGGAGATGAGAAAGAAGGAAGGCATTTTGGAGAGGATATTTAC
Organism: Turdus rufiventris; assembly: GCA_013186435.1. Classification (NCBI taxonomy): domain Eukaryota; kingdom Metazoa; phylum Chordata; class Aves; order Passeriformes; family Turdidae; genus Turdus; species Turdus rufiventris. The sequence continues at coordinate 12,195,594 of PYHW01010334.1, forward strand.
CATATTTTCACACTTACAGCTAGCAGGATATCTGGAAGGAAAAATACTCACTTATTCATCCATTCAAGTTATAAATGAGTGTGAGTTATACAAAGGGAATCGACTGAAGCATCATCTCTTCTCCCTTAGCTCCCCAGGGCTGCTCTATATCATATTGTCTGTCTTTCTTCTCATTTGCCTCCATTTCTTATTCTAATCTTTACTATTCCTTACCTTATTACCCTCTAGGCCTGATTTTGTGTGCACATGCAGGCTGTGAGTCCTATGTATCAATACCATTTTACAGTACTCAGATGGTGTAAACTGTGTGCAAGGCAAAATGGTAGAAAAAGTGAGCAGTGCTAGGTGCTTAATGTACAGGGGCAGACTGGTGTGTGCAGACTGGAGGTTAATATTACTTCTTACAGCTGACTATAAACTACTGGTATTTACTGCGGCTACAGGGTTTTAAAAACATAATTAAAGATTAACGAACCTTAACAAGATCTCTGCCTGCCAGAGGAATGTTAATAGAAATGCAAAATCCTGCTCAGCCGTGTAGCTTAGGCAACCCTCCTGCAGTTAACCAAGCCGAAATGTTGGAAGTGCTGAGGATGGTGGCACGTTTACCTTAATGGCAGAAGTTAGTCAGCTCTGTTCCTTCTGTTTGTGCTTCTCAGACCATTTAGGTGTAGATAGTTTTGGACAGAACAGAATGGTGCTATTTATTGTGTCACATCTACTTGTTTCTAAGAGCAATTTGGTTGGACACATGCAATGGTGTATGCACACCAAAACCGAAAGAATATTAGCTGGTATTCTGCCCAGTCTGTCTTTGCTCTCTGCTAATGAATCTCATAAAGTTACTTTTTACTCAGCTTCTGACTATTGCACAGCCAGGAGAATGGCTTTCCTAGCAATATGAATATATGAATTGTAGCTGAGATGGAAAGAGATTTCTGTCACAGTCACAAAAAAAATATTTTAAAAGTGAAATTCTGTTATAGGTCCATGATAACACTCTTTTTTCCTGCAAGAACCCATGATTTGTTTTCTGCTTCACTTAATGCATGTTATAAAATACAGCTTTATGCGCTAACTTTAAAAACCAACAAAAAAATCTGTGACTGTATTTTAAGCCAGGCTTTGAGTTTTCCTGAGTGGTGCAGATACCTCTGCCTCCAACAGCATATCTTTTCCACAATGTCTAGTGGTGAAAGTATGTATAGGAGGAGTGGGAGACAGAGATTCTTTAACCAAGGCTTTTTGACTATTTTCTATATCTTCTGTGGGATCAAGTTTTTTGGAGAGCATCTAGACTCTTTCACTCTCAAATTGACAGCTGGGTAAAGAAGGAAAAAGGAGAGAGCAGAAAAGATAAGCAAAAGAAAGGTATAGAGGAGACCTGCATTATCCTGAAGAATATGAATTAAATGGGCTTTTCTGCTTTCTCTATTTTTCCTGACCAGTGAAAATTCTTATCGGTTCTACACATGATCTTCCTCTTCCCTTGATGGGAAGATGGCTCTTGATTGGCAATTCTTTTCCCATGATTTGCCATGGGATAAATCTGACAATTTTGATGCAATCAGAATATATCTGGATTTCTTTTCACTGTAGTTGTCTTATCATCTTGCCAAAACTCTTCAGAGTTTTCTTTTTCTACAGGGATGAAGTATATGGAAAAATCATATTTTTTGCTCATTAATTGGAATTCCCTGTTTCTGTTGGATAATTAGTGTGAGCAAGTGTTGGTGAAGCAGATTTGGGGAGCCTATTGGGTTGTTTGTAACTCTGGACTCAATTATCTGCTGTGTAACTGATAGGCTGGGTAAGGCCTTGAGCAACCTGGTCTAGTGGGAGGTGCCCCTGCCTAAGGCAGAGGAGGCTGGGACTAGATGATCTTTAAGTTCCCTTCCCACCCCTTCACATTTTATGATTCTATGATTATTTCGCCAAGGCAGAAAGAAGGTTTGCCATATGCAGCTGATCTGAAATCAGCATAAAAGATAAGGTATTACTTCTATTCACTAGCACACCTGGGAGGTGCAGTGCAACATCCCTGCCTAACTCAGAGCATGAACAAGTGGTTGCTCTGAAGTGCAGGACAAATAAAAGTAGTGGGAGTGCTCACTGTAAGTGGTTGCTGGTGAGATTACTGTCAGGAAGGCAGGTTTTGGTCTCATGGCAGCAGCCTAAATGTTGTTCAAGATCCCTGTGGTGGTGTGGCAGGGGAGGGGATCTGTGCAATTGTATGGCATGGCTGACTTTGGAACCTCTGCCTAGTGAAACTAGCACTGAGTGTATGTATTTCTTTCCCTCTTCCTCCTGTTCCAGTGCCAGTGCACATCCAACCTGTAGGCTCCAGGGAAATGGCATTATCTTCCTACCCATTGTGGTAGCGCCAGCTTTGGGGAAATTTTTTTTTTTTTTTTTTGTTCCCATCAGCTGATGGAAGGCTGCTGCTGTCCCTGCTCTTTGCCTTTTGTTCCTGGTCTCCCTTTACATGCCAACTATGATTTTCCTCTTTTTGTTTTTCATGCACATGAAAACCATTTCCTTTTCACTCAGCGAGAGCAGAGCAGTTATAACAATTTAGCTCTACCTTAGCTTTGTGCTCCTCAAGTGTGTATGTCCTCAAAACTCTCCTTTAAGAGTATCGTGATTTGAAATTATGGCCAAACAATGGCACTTTTCAATTTAAACTATAGCCACTGTGCATAGAACATCTGTGCTCTCCCATTAAAAAGCTGTTCCTCATAGCTGCACTTCATTATGCCAATGTGTTGGTTTAATTTTTGTCACAGCCTGAATATTTTAAAGGGGCATTTGCAACTTAACTGGCTTGTGTGTTAACTAGGTGTGGAGAAGTAAAGCCAGCTTTCAGCTACTATGACTAAGACTGAGTTTTGCAGTCTGGAGCAATTTCTCAGGAGGACATCTAACTCTTACCTAGTTAATGTCCCAGTGCATCACTTCTTTGCCATTATAGATTGTAATTATTTTCAGATTTTTCTCTTTGTCTTAGAATATTCCAATATTCTACTTAGTTCTCTCTTCCTAGCTCAGCTCTGTGTTGTCATCTTGTAGTTAGTTTATTGATAGAGGATACCAGATCTTTTACTCACTTCTTAGATATACAACATTGTTTACAGCTACCCCTCTGGTGAGTTACTTCATCCCCAAATTTAGGTTGGAAATTTTTCGGTGGTTGTTCCTGAAATAAAAACATTATATATGTGAAAATGTCTAAACAGTGGTGGGTGGGATGGTCCCAGGTCAAATTTTTCACACTTGAATCACTGTCTCTTTTAGTCTTCATTAAAATTAATCAAATTCTTTAAATTCTTTTCTTCTTTAATCGCAAAGGAATAAAGATTTGATGCTCACAGTGTTGCCTCAGTATCTTGTCTTCAGCCAGGTTTGTAAACTGTAGGAAGTGAAATGCTCTGAGGAGGCAAGGGAAAGAGGGAGATTTTTTCAGCTTTAGCAGGTCTAATTGCTTGATCTTTCTCTTATAGGTCTGCTAAAAGAAAACAATTGCTGTATCTACCAAACCTCTGTGTAGGATGAAATCCCTGTGCATAATGTACTTGCTACTAAAGGATACCATTATTTGATACCTAGAGCTTAGACCTGGTGTGTGTGTACCCAGAGATCTCTGCAGTTCTTTGTTTTATAAGTTGGTGTAAAGTTGGTTAAATTATCTCAAGGAGAAATCCTACTTCTCAGAGCCCCTTTTTTTCCCCTGTGATTTTAGCTGCAACATGCTGGACAGCAACATAGTGAAGCTATGTTAAATGGATTGAAGCTAGTAGAAGGAAATGTGGAAATGGTGAAAGGAATTCACTCGCACAAAGCCCAGTGACAAAATTCACAAAGAATTTTGAGTGTTACTGAAACAAAACTTTTTAAAAGGACTTAATTCAATGCACTGGACTGAAATGAATTGAAAATGTAGTGAAGTTTTGCATGGAAAACTGAAGAGGGATTGAAATGATTAGTGTAATACATTTTCCTCATTCAAAGAGACTGTGCTCTTGATGGGGTTTTACCAGCTGAAGGGGTTAGCACGGTCTGTGGTGCTCTCGTTATTTTATGCAGGCACCGTGACTGCCACATCTTCCCCATCCTATCTCTCCCAGTACAGGTTTCCTCTATCTGGTGAAGTATGAATGTGCTTTTGAGCACTCTGCAAGTTGGTAGGAGGCTGTCATGAATCCAGCAAGAGCCAAGTGTGGCAGAAGTCAGTTTGGACTGACTGATCTTCTCTCTGCCACATGATAGTGTGGTCTGGTTTCTGGATTTTATGTGAATGAAAAAAGTCTTTGGGAAAGTTCCCAGGAAATGGAGTAAGTTGCTCTTAGTTTTTCTTTTAATGTGGGATTTCAGAAGATGATTTAAAACCTATTAATATTTGGATCTTTAATAAGCTTAATTTAAAATACTGAAGCTTATTAATCTCCTCAGCCTCTGTGAGGATAAAATAGAAGAGAAATGCATTATACAGATAGGATCTAGCATTTTTTTGCTCAGAAAGAACATTTATCTTGTGGTAACTCTTATGTCTTTGAGCAGGCCAAATGAAAAAAGCACCAACAACATAATTGCAAACAAATGAGCCCCTTCTAGAAAAAAGAAAACAGCAGTTAAAGAAATAGACTATTAACACCTCAGCCATTGACTATCTACACATATTGACACAGAGCTTACTACAAGCTATTTTTACGTAGCCTTTTGCTGACAATTCACCATATGCTCTGTGGGAGTTTCATCAACTGATTGCATGTTGTACAAGTGTCCCAGATGCAGGATGTACAGGAACTCTTGGGTAAACTTAGCAAGTAGTAGAACTTAGTCTTTAAGGTTTCTGTGCATTTTCTGGTAATTAATCATGACTTTAAATCTCTCTAGGCATTTCACAGCAATTAATCATGGTGAGACAAACATCTCATTGACAGCTCCCCTGCTTCTGAGGAGCCACTTACCCTCAGTCATTATATGATCTGTCTTATGTTTAGGTGGTGTAAAATGGATCTGTGGATCTGAAATAGACTTGGGCAGCAGGGAGCAGTAGTGTGTCATAAAGAAAAAATATGTACTGCAGTATTCAGAGACTGAAATAAATAAATTACAGTGACCTTACATACAGCTGAAAAAATTTGGTAGCTAAAGTGTGTTTGAAGGGAGACAATTTGAAGTGTTAATTCACTGGATGATTCTGAAGACAGTCCAAGTATTGTAGCTGAGATTGCTGCAGCTGAACTTCTGGGGTACACTAGCTCAAATCTTTATCTTTGCCTACCATATTATATCCCTAATAAGAAGAAAAAGCTAAATAGAAAGAAAAGGAGCACATTTAGATAAGCCAGCAAAGTGACAAGTATATCTTGATGCCAAAATGAAGCTATGTAACCCATTCTCCTGAGAGTAGGCGTATGCAGGGGAGGTAATGGAGCATTGAACCATGTGGAAAATGATGAGCAAAACAAGAAGCTGTGACTTGCTGTGAAATTGCCACCTTGTAAGTCCTTCTTGACTCCAGTGCTCTGATTAGTGACCCACCTTTCAATGCTTAGCTGCTTTGTTGGGCTGGGCATCCGAGCTTCCAGGCCACCAAACAAGACCATGAACCCCAAGTAAGACTGTGGTGACATGCTCTAGAGACATGTGACACCTGGGACTGGGCATGAAGGACCTTGAAGGGAAAGAAAGGTTTGTGATTATGGATCCCAGTGTGAATTAAGAGCTCTGCAGACTACACACTGCTCTCTGCTACAGGCAGGAGACAAGAGATACGCAGTGCTTGAGGAAGCACAGGAAAACAGCCCAAGTACTGGCACCTTAAAGATATCTGGACTGATTTTTAATGTACTTAGTTTTTAAGGAGAGGGATATTATTACCTGCAGGTGAATGTACAAAATGTTTTTCCCCAGTTACTTCTTAAGGCAGTCACAAAAGTCTCAGTCCATGAGAAGAAAGACCAAGCACTGGAAAGATTGACATTTCTTCTCCTTTTCTTCCCTCTCCTTTTTCCTTTTTTTCTTCTCTCTCTTCTTTCATACCACCCTCCTTTCCTTTTCCTCCATATCACTGATGTCCTTTTTGAGCTTCCATTGTTTCAGAAGCACGTTCAATAAGAAACATTGAGCCAGCTTTCTGGCTGCTGCATTGTCTCTTTCCTCATGTTTTCTAAATCACTGGGTATTCCTGAAGGCCAAAAGCTCATATAAAAATGCACAGCACTAAGTCTTCCTGCCAAAATGCCCTTTATACATTAAAAGTATTGTCATTGTCCTTTATAATTTGTTAAAATATTCATGTCATTAAGTCAAGCCCCATAGTTGGGCACCTAGAGATGAGCAGGATGAGCAACTGTAGCAGCTCAGTGGGAAATCACTGGCATTTTTTCACTGCTTGATATGATAATCTGCAAAATTCTCATGCTTTTCAGAGACAGACTGGGAGCATGATCAAGAATAGAGGAAGCATAATCAAGTATGGAATCTCTGTCCTTGGAAGTGCAACAGGCTCCCCAGGGAATTGATCAGAGCACCAAGCTTGTCTGAGTTCAAGTAGTGCTTGATGATCTTGATGGGTCCCTTTCAACCCAGCATATTCTAAGATTCTACAATGGCAACCAGGAGATTTATATTTAGACAAACACTATAAAGAGTATGGAAGGAAATTGGTAAGTAGTCTAGAGGGAGAAAAGTAATTTGGTATTGAGGGAACAGTGCTACCTGCTGGGATTGGTTGTGGGTTGGCCAGAACAAAAATGACTTCACCTATTCTGAACTTAACTAAAGAAGAAAGACCAAGGTAAAGTTACTGTACTGCTGTTTTTTCTAGAGAAACTACCTGAAGATAAACTCTCAGTCCCTGCAAAGTCTCCTACGAGCAGGGTAACTTGGCTGGATGGACCCGTCCGTCACTGTTGCACAACACTACCCCTGTCATGCCTGGGATAGCAGGTCAACTACCTGAACCATTCCATGAACCCAAAAAGCAGATTAGACTGAGCTTTGGTGCAGAGCAAGTCTTTGCTCTTTTTGGGCTCACCTAATGCTCAGTCTCCAGGATTGTCTTTATTTGTCTGGATGCACTACTATTGTCATTTCTGAAAAATGGTCATCTTTGTGGTTCTAAATGTCTCTGCTTCTACCTCCTAGGTAGGGAGGATTTTTGTGCAGTGGAAGCCATTATTACAAATGTGTAAAATTGCCACATATATTTCTAAGGTAGCTAATATGAATCTGTATATTATTAGCTGGTATGTGTAAGAATAACAAGAGTTTTAAAACAGCAATGCACTGGCAAGGGATACAATAAATTAAGAGTTTTGGTTACTGTAGTTTACAAGTCAAGTTATCTTCACTAAGATGATTTCATTGTTATGTGTCAAAATCTACAAATCAGTTGGGAGAAAAGTTTTGCACTGATCCTGTTTCTTTTGGGGAAAGAAACAGGGTCAGTGTGGAAATGCTCATGAATTGTCCTGGTAACCAGAGAAGTCCCTTTTCCAGTTAGGATGATGTGAAACCTCTCATTCCAAGTAGGGCTGTGTCTTGGAAAGTGAATCTCAGTTGTCATGATGCCCTCTTGAAGATAGTCATAAGGAAAAGCTAAGACGGAACTGTAGCGTAAGCTCTGTTCAGAAGAATGTGTCTAATTTCTCTTCAGCTTCCCAGACACAAACATCCTGGAATTTTGTTCCAGTCAGTTCACTTCTCTTGCATACCAAATTCAGAAAAGTGGAGAGGCATTTAGCACACAGTTCAGAGGAGCTGTTCCAGTAACAGAAGTGCAGTTGATCCCTTCACAGAGAAATGTTTATAAAAAGTTGCCAGAGGCAGAAAAATTGAATTAATCTAATCAATCAAAGACTTTTGCATTTGTCAGGAGAATGGTAATGCTGAGTTGCACTTGTAGGGGATGGGCAAACACAGAAACTCATGAACTTCTTTACCCAACTGAAAATGAGGGTCAATTAGTGGACAGAAATAATGAGCAGATGGCTATTCTGAATAATCACGATTTGATTTGGATACAAGTAAGATATGAAGCTAAGACAAATGAGTTTCACAGATGTGCCTGGGACTCTAGAGTCCACTATATTAATACCACTGTGCCATTATCATTCTGACTCTCAGAGATGTCATGGCCCAACAGTCCTAAAGGGAGAGAGCAGATGACACCAGGATCACTGTCAGGTTCGTCTGGCTGCCAGATGCCCTAATCCACTGCTCTGTTTTTTTTGTTTTTTTTTTGTTTTTTGTTTTTTTTTTTAGCCAGACTTTCCTACCCTCTTCTCATTTCTCTCTTTCCTTTTGCCCTCCAGTCTTTGGTTTAGCTAGTTGAGTCCAAGTCTTTTGAACACCTCCAAAATGACAGCTAAATGCAGTATCTTACACTGATTATCATCAGCGTCAGATTGGCAGTTTTTTAGGTGGCTGACAGAAACAAGTGCTGTGCCTAAAGTTTTGTAACAATGAAACTACAAATAAACTCGAAAACCGAAGTCAGGCTTTTGATTTTTTTACCATGGTTTCTTTACCTCTGTTGTATATGATTTACTTGTTTGTCTTTAAGAATCAGGTCACAGTTATATTTCCAGAACATCTCAATAAGCTCCTCTCTTTTTAAAAATCTTGCCAGAATGTTCTTGAAATGTCATACAATTTAGAAATTTTAATGTATGTATTCATAGAATTCCTCAGCAATGGTATATTAGTGTCGGTTAGGGTTCAATAAAACACCTGATTTACTTCTCTAAGGTGCATAATAACACCAGAGATGACAGGTTTTACCTCTGCATTTTAGGAACCATTTAAAAAAGCAAATGGAAAAGTCAAAATTTTAGTTACCTCTCATTTCAAAATAGCAAGGACTGAATTGCAGTAGCTGATAATTGCTACAGTAGCTATTACTGTCATAGTAATCCAGGGGAGTTTTCTTTCTCTAAATTCCTTTAAACTCACATATCCAAGTGCTGAACAAACACAGTGATTAATATAAATAGAATTTTATATGGTCTTCCAGACCAAAAAGGTCTGTTTTATACTTTGCTGACATTTACTCACTTGGTAATTGTTGTCCAACCCATTTCCTGCTAAGCTACTCCATACTCAGTACACATCCATCAAAACAAATTGTTTACAGAATAACTTTGCACAAGGCAGGGCAGACATGAAGATTCCTCAATAAATGCTTAGACAGATTTCCTCAAGGTTAAAGGATGCTACAAAGAAAAGGTTATTAAAATAAAAATGGAGGGAAACACGTTGTAGGAACTTCTCTGTGCGAATTATGAAGAAAATTCATAATGCAGTTATATCAGGTTATCTAAGAAAAATCTGTCTTTTTTCTTGATATGGCTGCCACACTTTGTTAGCACCCAAAAAGCAATAAGGAGGCATCATAAATACTCTAAAGTATTGTAGCATTGTGATAACAGGAGCTGAAATCCAGGTATTGCAACTGGTAGTGTCTGCTAGACCTATAAGTCATGTACATTCATCAAAGACTTCACAGGTATACCTTTTCTCAGGTATTGCCATTTGATGCTGTGAGCTGACCTGCTTCAAAGCTCCTCTTCAGAGTTGAAGATGTGTTGGAACCAGGTGCCACAATGTTGGAACAAGTAATTAGGGATACCATGATCATCTAGTGGAAAAGTTTGACAGAGCCAACCAAAGGTTTTTCTGTGATGTGGTACATTACACCTCTGTAGTCCTTAGCAAAGAATCCACTTAATTTCCTTAAATTCTGCTTAAACAGGTTCCTTGCAGAAGGTCCATTGAAATGAAAATGGCTCTGATCAGAGAACTGGAACAACTCCTCTGTTGAGTGTAAGAGGTGTTCAGATCCTTGTTCAATTGAAATTGAATCCTCGGTTACCCTCCTTGCTTTCTATAGCAGCCCATGCTAGGTCAATGACTGCAGCCCTTTTATGGGCCTTAAAGGCATTGTCATTCAGCATAATTACCAGACTTTACTAAAAAATTAAGTGGGGCCTATGTTGGCAATTTTAGTTTTTAGTGATGTTTGGATATTACTAGTAGCTATTTTTGATTAGCTTTATCAAATGAATGTCTGTATGTGCTACAGCAATTAGGGAAGGATACCAAAACTTCAGAGGAGGAATATCTGTTCAGTACCTGCAGACTAGGGTCTACACACCTTATAGAGAACTCAATGGGGTTATGTATCAATAACTTTAATTACACAATACTCTTAGACAAAGGAGGTATAGCTCCAATTCCTGTCATTTAGGCCTTTGACTTTTTAAAGCTAGCCTTAATTTTGCCTTCATTCTCAAGACTATGAGATGTCAATTTTTAAAAATCCTTTCATATTACTTTTTTACTCTGGAGACTCTGAAATTTTCTGCATGTTTGTACCACAAAAGAGAAAACAGACTTTCTTGGCTTTCTAATTGAAGTTTCCTTGTTTCCTATTATGTCTGCAAAATCATCTTCCGTAACACTCTGTTCCTTGTATCATTCATCTCAGGACTCTGTTTCCTCTGGCATTAATCTGAATAGTGTACCTGTTTCTAAGTTAATACAGTGTCCCAAAAAAAGGGTACTTTCAGATCCATTGCATGCTCAGCATCTTGGAAGATTGCCTTTATGCAGAATGGAGAATGCAGACCTTTCCAGAGTGAAAAGGGACCTATCTATCTGGGAGAAATTCTAAGCTGGATGTGCTGAATTTTGTTAGCATTCCCCTTTTCTGGGACAAGTCAAGGTTTGGAACATGTCATTGATTTATTGCTTTCATTAACATGGTGGAATACAAAAAGTAGATTGCTGCTGTTAAGTTTGCTTCACCTGTCCTGTAATGCAATACTCAACTGTTATCAGATGTAATTAGCATGTTTGAGGCAATATATTAGTCCACCACAAATGCTTTATAAAAGAAGAAGGGAGATTATTTTGAGTGCTTTATGACTTTCCTGAAGAGTCTAAAAGCTTTTTAAAACAGTTAAAGGTGTCCATACTAGAAGGGCTCTTCAGGAAAATATTGTTACGGATGGAGAATTGCTATTAGCAAAGTAGTGGTGTGTGAAACCAAAAGACATAAATTTAAAAAATGTTGATACCAACAATATAAGAAGAAACTTCTGGTAGCATCATTCATCCACAGAACCTCCACACATTACAGCTGATACAAGAAGATCAATATCGTGGCAAAAGTTGATGGAGGGCTGAGCCCTAAACAATCTGGGATTTTGAATCTAATGCACAATTGAGTAATGAAGAAAAGAGACAGGGTGGATGGAGTATGAACACATATGATATCTTCTACTTCAGGCATGCACAAAGAAAAAGGTAAGTTTTCTCTAATTTGTGGAAGGTGTTGAGACACAAAACAAAGACTGAGGAAAGCTATGAGAACTCCTCACAGTGGTATCCAATTTGATAACTTGTGGCTATAAAATGTAGATCTAGGTGCAAGTCTGAAAGCAGCCCAAGATGATCTGCCACCTGCAGATGCAGGTGTGATCCTGATGCATGTGCATGATCTCATCAGAAAACTTACCTACACGAAAGAGCTTGTTGCACTCATACAATAGAGAATGCAAACACCAAGTCTGTCTTTTCTGTTTCATCTCCTACCTATGGTACTTTCATTGTACCCATCTTCTGATCCCATGGTACTCATCTTCTGTAGAAAATATGACTGCATTTTTTGATCAGTGATGGAAAAGGATTTTCTGATAATTTTAGAACATTTTTTCCCCTACCAGTGCTAATAGAAGACCGAATATATGAGCACACTGTACAACATAAGTGATAACAATGAAGGGAGAAAATCCTTGTTCAATTTCCCCAGTCCTCAACCACTGTTATCTCACTGTCCACCTTACAGACCTCATCAGGGTCCTAAGGAACTACTGCCTGCCCCACAGTTCTCTTTTGGGCTTAAGTAAGGTGAAGAGGCAGAAAGAGTCTCAACATTTACACTAACATCTGCTAGCTGACATTTGACCAAATTAAAAGTCAGGACAATGAGCATTTTTTTTTTCTTCATAGTTGGATCAAATATCTGCTGGCGCAATTTATGAGATGCTGTAATTTTCCCTTGGAATGTTTTTGAAGTAAAGTAGTTGGCTGAGGAGATGGTCCACTGCTGCTGAGCTTGAGCCAGCACCCAGTGGCCTTTGCTTGCTAGGCAAAAGAGAGTAATATGTTGGTGCATTGGATTCTGCTAAAGTTACATGGCCATTTCAGATTTAAAATATACAAAGTATACAAGCATACTAATGTTTAAATATGAGCCTATTCTGTCTGACCTAAATACTGATCACAAGCACCAGCTAAATATTGGCATGGCACAGGGCTCAGAGCAAAGGGTCCCTTCCACTCGTGCTATAGTAGAAATTTCTCTTTCTGTGCTGTCCATTGCCTCACAGTGTTTGTTTGCAATATTGTGCCAAGGAGAAATGTTCTAGAGAATATTACTTTGTCCTTTCTTCTTTTCATAAGATGTTTTCATCCTGATTGATAGCTTATTGTTTTGATAGCACAAAGTAGAGGAGCTGGTACAAGAATTCATCTGAAGGCAAAAACCAAGAGGTGATTTTGTGTGTGTAAAGTACTCTGATAATGGAGTGACAAACACAGCAAGAAGGCCAGCCCTGAAGAGAATTTAATTTATTATGGAAAACAACTGGCAAAGCTGCAACAATGCTTGGCTGTGTAAGTAAAATTATAATAGTTGCCATTTATATACTCTGACTCGAAAACAGGCTTTTTTTCAGGTTGATATTGGGTATTTTCCATACAAGATTACTTTTTCCCTCTGCATGCCACCTCCCTGGAATCAATCAAAGAGATTACTCCAAAGTGACCTTGTTGTAATAGTATATGTATTAAATTTATACATAGTTTCAAATAAAGTGCAGGTTTGCATTATTGAATATATGAATAGGGCAAGCAGTAGCAATATTAATTTTATTTAATGTTACGCCTACTACACAGAGTTAAAAGATAGCAAGATTTACAACCACTTCAAGGGAAGTTATTGCAGTTTGATAGTAACATTCTCAGCATTTTATTTTCTTTTATTTTTTTTTAAATTTGTAGTATAGTAGTAGAGAAATATCAGAGCAAATTTCACAGGCTATTTTAATACGGCCATCCTTGTGGGGGCTGAGTGTGAGCAGGACTGGACAAAGTCAGTCCCATTGTCCCCCAGGTCCCGTCCCAGGTCCCGTTGTCCTCCAGGCTGGCCTGCCATGGTGGCACTGGGATGTCCAACACACAGATGTGCGCTGGAAGCAGTGGAGGCAGCAGCCACAGCAACCCTATGTGCTCCCTGTGTCCCCTGAGGATGGGGAGGTTTCTCCTGGCTGTGCAGGTGGGGTGCTGGCCCTGAGCCCTGGCAGCTGAAGCCCAGGAGGCTGGATGGTCTCAGCACCTTTTCAACAGCAAGGAGAAGTGGGCAAAGCATCGACACGACTATGGAGCAATAACATAGTGAAATTTGGGGTGTGAATTTGTTGCAGCATATGTAAGGCATTGTCTGCACCTCTGAATGCATGCACAGAACAGGTAGTAGCAATATTAATTGTATTTAATGAGCTCCATTTCATTTAACAATCCATTTAATTTGGTCCATTGCTCTATGAAGTACATCAATACCTGCTGCATGGCTCCTATGTTGTACCACACTTTGTCCCTGTACTCAGCACTGTGGGGCTGCACCTTGAATGCTGCGTTCAGTTTTGAGCGCATCCCTGTGAAAAGGACTTTTGAGGTCCTGGAGCGTGTTCAGACAAGGGCAACAAGGCTGGTGAAGCTGGGAAAGGGTCTGGAGGACAAGTCTAATGCGAAATGGCTGAGGGAGCTGGAGGTGTTTAGCCTGCAAGACAAGAAGGCTTGGGGGACTCTTGTTGCTCTTTGCAACTATCTGAAAGAGGGCATGGTGAGGTGGGGTTGGTCTCTTCTTGCAGTTAAGAAGAGATAGGAAGAAATGATCTCAAGTTGTGCTAGAGAAGATTTAGGTTGGGCATGATGAAAAATTTATTTTTCTTGAAAGGGTTGTCAGGCATTGGAACAGGCTGTCCAGGGAAGTGGTGAAGTCCCAGTACCATGGAGGGACATGGTTTAATGGTGGACTTGGCAGTGATGGGCTAATGATTGGGTTCAGGGATCTTAAATGTGTTTTCCAACCCAAGCAATTCCATGATATTATGATTATTTTAGCACAGATATTTAGATGACAGTTTTTCTCTACCACTGTGGTTGTGCACCTTTACTTCCTCATTTAGTCTCAGAGGAATTTTGGGTAATGTGTCCAACAGTGCGTGTAATTACTGCACACATCTGTCCAAAGCTGAGGATGATGAGATATGATGTCTCCTTTCCCATTCATGCTCTTGGAGTGCAGACTGTTCCCAAAACTAGGCTCTCTGCCTCCTAGCTGGTTTGCAGTTGCACAGTCTTGGCCAGTGAAACCCCTGTGAATGTAGCTGGGGGACAGAGCAGTGATCTGATCATCCCAGATACCCACAAGCAGCATGGCAGGGACTAAGTCTTACAACACCCTTGTCCCAATGCCACTCAGATCTCCCTAGAGAGGTCTGATCACTCTCCTCCGCTGGGTACACAATTCTGCTTCTCCTCTCCTCTTTTCTCACTTCCAAGCTGCCCCTCAGCCTTCTGGTTGGAGTGGATGAGTGCCAGGCACATGTAGCTTTGAGAAAAGACACGGGCATGCCTCTTTGAAATCCGTGTCAGCAGACACAGAATATGATTCAGTCTGCACATTTGGGTACAGGGCATTTCAATCCCTAAGCTTTGATTCACCATGTAAAATGGAATCCTATTTTCACAGATTTAAACTTGCAACACCAATGAAAAAGCAATTACATTGTGCAACACATATAAAAATTATGACAGTCATCTATCTTTCTGAAAATTGTGCAGTTTTATTCAGTTTTATTCAGATTTATGGAAGGCTTTTCCCCAAGATAACATATTTCTGTAAGTCCACTTTGTCTGCCAGAATATCGAGTCATCAGAATATGCTTGATGATGAATCATTACAACATCACTAAAATGTGGTCCTTAGTATCAGTCATGGTCACAAGAATGCAATAAGCTAAGCCATGGCAGCACACTTAGGGCCATACAAATGGTTTTTTTTGGAGGCTAATACACTTTTCACTTAATTACAATTTCAAATTATACAGCCATTTTTCGGTGATTCATTGCAATTATCATCTGTATTTAATTTAGAGCAAAAAAAGTGCACATAAACATTTTTGGCATAAACATACTTTAGTTAGTGGGTTTGTGGCAAAGCAAAAATAACCCCACAAAAAGACCTTTTCATGAGACAGCTTTCCCATACAAAATTTTAATTAAAATATCCCAACACCAGTACAAAAATGCAAACAATGGTAGTTGTGTGTAGCTATGTACAAAATGCCTTCAAACTTGCCTGAAAATTTGCCCAGAAGTTATGATTTTTGGTCAGCACAAACCATGTGAATTAGTCTCATCTTCCAGGTCTCTATGTTAGCCAAAACTTTTGTGACAGCTTCTCCAGGAGCAGTCTTGTGTCTTTCCATTAAACCATCACCTGCAAACTGAAGCACATCCAAAAAAATGCTCCTGAGCCTGGATTTTTGTGTATATAACAGCACACATTGAGTATCTGAGCATACAGAAACGTAAGCAGAATCCAAAGGCAACGCCAACAAAATCATATGCCAAATCCAACTTAAATGCACGGTGGCATGACATGTGGTGAGGCTGATCATGCAATCTATTTTTTGATAAATTCCTGGATGCAACTGGAGAGGTTGCATCCAACACAGAGTTTGGTAAAATGTAAAGCATATGTTATCTTTACACTCTTACTGCTTACTGCACTGATTTCTAGAGGCCAAAGAAAAACAACCCCACACCCAACACATCTGAGGTGAAGATTGTGACCTTTCTCTGGTATGCCTTCTGTTAGTTTTCATGGAGTTCCACTGAGCATCTTCTGTTTAGGTTATCTCAAAAAGTATTATGTTATTAAAAAATCCATGACTGGCTTCCAAACAGCAGCTCACCTAATGACTCAAGGTGGATCACTCTCTGTTGGTATAAATAAGAACAGTTTTAGTCCTATGTATTGTGATAGTTAATCTGCTGCTATTATGGCAGCTTTTGGTTTAGTGGTTTTCTCTGCTCACACTTGAAGGAAGTTATTATCCCAGATTATCTGCATCTGAACACTTTTAAATCAATGAAGTTACAGAAGCAAGAAATCTGGTTTTATTGTTATTTGCGCTTTCACAGAAGCAAGAAGTCGAGAAGGAAGAAATTCTCTGGTGGGGGTTTTTCAGTTATATGTAATACAAGAGAGAAAAACTTGTTAAAAGCAATGCAAAAAATGGAGGGCATTCTAAGAAACTGATATGATTCTAGAGTTGGTTGGATATGCAATCTAATGGTATTGAATGAATTGCCCTTGTGAAAAATGAAATAAATAAACAGGGAAAGCACTTATCTATTGACCCTCATTTCTTTATAGCAGCAAATGGGCCATTTACAAAGATCTGAATGGCTCATGGCTCTCTGCATTTAGCATCCTGCTGTTTGCCAGGACATCTGCAATTGAATCAGGCTGACTGAGCAGTTGCCCTGTGACTGAAATTGCTTTGATGGTGTCAAAACTCAATGCTTTGCTGAATACTTGCTGTTGTCTGAGCACAATTGTCCTTGGTCACATATTGACAAAATTTTCTTATGCTTCACCATCTCAAGATTGATGAGAGCAGCCTTCTGAGTCCTAGGCCACTTCACAGCCTTCTGAACATGGAGTAAAACTTGCACGCGAGAAGCTGGTGTGAAGGGGTTGCTGCCAATTCCAAATCCTGCTATGGTTCCTTTCCCTACGTTCTTCTATGGACACCCTTCCATGGGCATTTCAAAAAATTCTGCCCACCATCCTTAACATGGAGCACTTTGCTTTGACCTGGAAAGTTGTCTTATGTTGATTGTAGCTGCATTTGTGTCCTGTATGATAAACCCTCTACTCAAGTTTTCTTGTTGCTTGTCCTCACAACAGAAATTAGGACCCTGGGCCTGTGTAAGGCTCTTTTCAGAAGCAGGACCTAAGAGGTTCTTTTCAGAAGCAGGACTGAAGACAGCAAATAAAATGATATAAAACCTCTCCACTCATGAAGTATGGATACTGTTCATGGAAGTGATGATTGTCAAGACAAAGCACAGATGGAATACTGCAGTTAGCTTAACAGATGAGCACTATGGAGTTTAACAGAGAACAGACAGAGTTGAGCAGAAGAAATTCCATTTTGGCTTTTGTGTTTTGTGTGGAAAGGCCTTTTGCCTGTCTGTGTGCAGTCTCTCCCTGGCACTGCCTGATGGTGTATATGAAGCACAGCATCAGGGCCCCAGGAATGTCCCTCCCTCCTGGAAGTGTGAGTGACAGCTTGGAAGCAGTGTGGCCAAGGGCAGTCCCTTCCTTTGGTGAGCCTTGAGTCAGACTCCCAGACGGTGTTATGGGAATGGTCCATCCTGGGCTGACCCTGCTTCCCATGGGAGATGCGTTTAAACTGAGGAACTACCAGCTGACCTGTGCTGTGCCCTGACATATCATGGGAAAGGTGTCAAGGCTTGCATCTGGGGATCTGTTTCCGTCTAAAGGTGTGGGATTTTTTTGTTGATTTCTGAGGATTTTGGCTTTGTTTATTTTATTAAATAAAAAAAGGACCAGTTACATTTTCCACAAATTGCAAGGAAAAAATTGCACTCAACCTATTTTCATATAATGCCAAGCTGGCATGGTTCAGCTTGGAGAAATTATGATCTATTAAACAGCACTATTTATAATATCACCTGATTTTCAATCAGCCAGTTTTGCACAAAGAAGAAAAGTTTTTCAGAAAAAAACTTGGAAATTAAAGTACCGTGAATTTTTTCAGACTCCTTACTCAGAGCAAATTAATGTAAACTTGCAATTCTTCTGCCTACCTCTTCAGTTGCTGCTGAAGTGTCATGTTAGGAGCAGAGTTTGTTAGAGATGTCAAAGTAGCTTCTCATAACTTGCATTTCTGTAGAATTTTGGTAAGTTGAATGCTCACAGCTGCTGAGAAAGAAGAGCCTTTGTCATTTCTGGATGGAGGAATTGGCAAGCTTAGATCCAGCAACCCTGCTTTTGCTTCATGGCATGTACCTCCTTTTGGGGGTTGAAAAATTAGTTTTGTGGAATTAATGAGTTTGAGTTCTAAGTAAATGCACACTAAATCATCCTCTATTCACTGTGTTTAGGCAGTTCAGATGCCTAAACTTGATTTCATTCAAGTCTACACAAAGAAAATAAGCTACAAAAAGTATGCTTTGCTGCTTTTATTGAATAGAAAAACTTTATAGGTCACAGTTAATGTGCAACTCATGTTTCTGGGAAGAAACATGGAAGTGGCAGCAAAGGAAGATATAGGTCTCAGATCAGCTAAAAATCACTGAAGATAAGAAGGTGATTTATAGCATTTCTGTTCTCTGAGGGTAAAAGACCCTTAAATCAAAAAAGTCTGGTCATACCTCTCCAGCCCTGTAATTTTTTTTTAAGAAGAGATAAATTTATACCAGGCTATATTTCAGTAAATAATCAAAGATCCCAAGTAATCTTCTAAAGTTTCTCCAAGGCTTTTTTTTTTTTTTTTTTTTTGAGGCGTGGGGAAATTCTTTCTGGTTGAGTCAAGTTTTTTTCCTGCCTAATATTGACCTGTGTGGAGAGAAAGATTTACCCCATGTCCTTGTTTAGATACAGCTTTGTAGCATTTTACTTCACATTCTTAGGATGTACTTTAAAGATGTTGGTGTCCTGTATTCATGGGACATTTTTTTATTTCATTTCATCACCCTTATAGAACTTCAGCTAAGCCAATTCCCAGAGAAAAGAAAATACTATTTATACATAGGATTAGCTGCTCATTTTGGGAATTTCCAATTGCTGCTTTGGAGAGGAAGGTAGTCATGGGTATATATAATCCCTTCTAGATATGCCAAAGCTGCAGTTTTCTCTATCTGTAAGTGAAGAGGAAAAAGACAAAATTATTACTAAGGATTTATAGAAATAATGGGTCAAACCCCAACAACAACAAAATAATGAATGAAATAGTAAGTTCCTAATTTGAAGTAGCTGCTTGCTGTGTTTGAGGTACTAAGGAAATGTTTCAGTAGTCGTATGCTCCAGTCATAGATGAAGTTCCAGCCATTTTTGAAGTGGGAATTCCTGTGAGTATTTTGAGCATGCATATTGGGTCTGGCTGAGGTGGAGCTATCCTTTCTTATAGAAGCCTTCCTAGTGCTGTGCTTTGCACTTGTGGCTGTAACCGAGTCAATGGGACAGCAGTGTTTTGGTCACTGCTAGACAGCGCAAGGCTGCATCTCCACTGACCACAGGACAGCGGGCTGGGAGTGGGTGACAGGATGGGACAGGACACAGCTGAGACAGCTGGCCCAGTGGAAGCAATATCCCATTCCATGTAAAGTCACCTTAGCAATAAAAGCTGAGAAAGGAGTTGGGGTGTCATGCATGGTGTTGTGACATTTGTCTTTTAGTGCACCTGCTCTGTGTGCTGGGGCACTGTTTCCTAGGAATGTCTGGACATCTCTTGCTGATTGGAAAGTGAGAATAAATCCTTTTGTTTTCCTTTGCTTCCATGTGAGGTGCCTTTGATTTCTGTTATTAAACTTTACATTGACCCAGAAGATTTTTATCTTCTTTTTCCTTGCACGGCTGGGAGGGGGAAGTGATAGAGTGGCTTGCAGGTGACCTGCTGGCCAACCAAGGTCAACAGAACACTTTTTTGCAGAATAGTTTTAGTTTCATCTCAAAGTGATGCAAAGCATAACTATGTATGTGAGATGCCTTCAAGTAGTTCCAGATAGGATAGGAACATCAATCTCTTGTTCTATAAAATCACTGAAATCCTATATTTAGGAGAACACCCTTCTATTTTCTGTGCTAGAAATGTCTTTCTAAATTGCTAGAATATTTGGTAGAGCAAGAGATCCAGCCTAGAAACTTAAACTTTTCTTGTTGCAAGCAAAGGTTTTCATGAAGTTATTTTAAAATTCCCAAGGGTCCTCATTCTGAAGATGTTCACCTGCCTCTGTAAAAGGAATTTATAAAAACATAGGATCAAAGTAGTATAAAGTGAATGGTTATTTTTCCAAGTTTAAAGTGCATTTTTGGTTACTCAACTAGAAATGAAAATTGGCTCTATTAAAACTTTTCATTGGTACATTAAGCTTCATAAAATAAGTTTTTTATTTCACAAATTTCCAGATGCTGTTATTCTGTGTTACATTATGTTATATTCAGAACCAATCTAAGTTTTCAATTACAGTAATTTCACGATTATAAGCCACACAATTTTGACTAAAATTCTGGTCCAGAGCCGGAAGTGCGGCTTATATATGGACAAAGAATGAAAAGTTGCTGTTTTAGTTTGGAGGACAGGTGTCTGCTGAGAAAGGC
>PYHW01010334.1:12216420-12226753 GCA_013186435.1 Turdus rufiventris
AATGGGATGCAGTAATTTTATCAGTGACACAGTGGGACTCAATGGCCATTAGCAGAAAATGACTCCCTGGAGGAAGGATGGGTTGTGAAAAAGAACAATGGCCCACCTGGTTTCAATGGATGGCCCATTAGCAGAACATCTCCCACGGAGATCAGGATCACTGCCCCCACCCTCAACAGATGGTGATAGAATATATACCTTTTATCACACTGTATTGTAACCCAAGACAATTGCCGACACCCAGACATGGGGCTTGTGAAATTACTGTAATTTAAATTTGCGAACATGCTTCTTGAAGTCAGAAAGCATCTACACATTACAAGGTTAATTCATATAAATAAAAAAAAGAATACACATTACTGTTATATTATTTGTGTGTGGGAAACACACACTATAGTCTCCATAAATATAGACATAATTTGCAAAGACAGTCTAAGATCCAGGTTGTTACTGAGATTCAGAAAAGCACTTAAAGTATTGGTTTATGATTTGTAAGATTCATTATGATATATAAAATTCATATCAGGTATTTTTGAAAAATGTTTATTCTAGAGACACATATGAGAAAATCTTTGGCTCTTTCCTGTGTGCAGTACTTTATTAGCTAACACATGGGAACTAAAATAAGTTCTAATCTGAGGTGGAATTATTTTTTCAAACTGTAGGAAAATTGTATTTGCCTCCATCTTGGAATGGTTAATTGAAAAACGTAGGCTGTCAGTCTTTCAGCTCTTATTGTGATTTAATAGCACTAGGATAATCAGGTATGGCATTTTTTGATTAATAGACAACATACATAAGGAAGACTAATTATAATATTTAATTAATAGAAAAAAATTCAAAAAGGAAAGCAATAACTTAATGCATCAGTAACTGAATATTGTTGTATAGAAAATTGAGTATTACTTATTTTAATATTTCATTAGGTATTTGTGATTTTTGGGTGGAAGAGGGAGAGGTATTTAAAATTTCAGCAGCTAAATCTATCTGAGTAAAATTTTTCAAGCACACTTGGTGGAGAGCAGAGCCCTACACAGTAGTTACAGAAAGGGGAGACTTCTGCTGGGGTATGGGAGCTTCCCCAGCACCACTGGGAGGAGGAAAAGCCTTGCAATAATTTACTGCTTTGGTTATGATGCTGGAGCAGGCCTAGGTTTAGTTCCACCTGCCTGGGATGCCTCCCCAGTTGTCCTCTGGCATTTACCAAAGAAAATAGTCCATCCAAACCAGATCTGATAGAAATTTGCCCAAATACTTCTCAAAAAATTCCCCACAATCTCCCCCATGAGCTATTCCAGTGGTGGGCCTCTTGTGCTTTTCTTGCCCCAGCTCCTGAATTTCCAGTAAACCTATTATGTTTGATCCTTTATCCAGTCAACCTGGAGAAGAATTGTCCACAAAGAAAATCAAAGGATCAAGAAATGTAGCACTAAGGTGTGAGTTAAGAAAGACAAACATGAAATTGTAGAAATGACTCAGGAAGAAAAGTAAGAAGCGTTCTTCTGTTGTTACAGGTATTATACATTTTGGTGTAATGGGTTGGTTAATCATCTCTTCAGGGCAAAGATGATGTGATATTGAGTATGTTAATGTCACTCTGCATCAATAAGACATGATATCCTAAAGACAATAAAGCAAGCTCAAAGTGGATGGAAAACTGGGCACCCTCCAGCACTATTCTGTCTCCCCTCTCCCCAAATACAAGAACAATCAGAGCACACCACCACAGGATTTGACCTCTGGCTCCTGCAAAGCAACTAATAAATGCATTTTTCACAAAACAGTGTCTGGAGTTATCATTCTTGTTCACTTTCTGTGATTCTTGTAGATCTGGTTTCAACTGGATGTATTTAAGTGCATCAGGAATAGAAAAGGTAGCTGGTGACAACCAAAGAAAACTCAGCCCAGACAATTGCTTACTCAGATTTTCAGTCCCTGAAGCAGAATTTCAAAGGCTACTCTCCCCTCCCCATCTTTCCTTATTCCCTTCAGAAAAAGTCTGTCTAATAGGATATTGCACTTGGAAAGAGATTAGTTAGAGCAGATTCAAATCTAATTGTCTTTATAAGTCACTTAGTCATTTATTTCAAACAATGGAAGACACAAGATTGTAATTAAGGCTTCCAGCTCATGGCAAGATAAAATGCACACCATGACAGCAAAGCAAGCAGTTGAACAGTGTAGCATGTCATAAAGATATCACCTCAGAGGGAGACTATTGTTCTCTTTTGAGCCTGGGAGCTGTTCTCTAATTGACAAGGAAATTAGGAACAGATGATGATTTTAGAGGCAAATCTGCTTTTCTTCTGAAATTGTCAAATTTATGTCAGGTAACAGCATTAACTTAGCAGAAGAGAACATAGGTAAACAAAGAGCTGCAACTTGAGGTGTGACCAACATCACCCAGCAGTGACCCTCTGGGACACACCAAGACCAAGCAAACCCAAAAGCTGGTCTACATGTGTTTTTTATTCCTTTAAGACTACCTGCAGGTATTCTCCAGACTGAGAAAGCAGGATTTGACTGCATATCCAGGTAGTTAGGTGACGGGCAGAATGGCCCCAGCAGTTGTGTCTGGGCATGCAGAGAGCAGTGATGCAGCCTGGGTGCAGTCCCAGACACAGGAGAGACTTTGTGTAGGGCAGGGTGTCCCTCCATCACCTCACACCATCACATGTATACCACAGCTGGCTCAACCTCTGGTAAGGCATGTGGCTGGGCTGACAGAAACCATGGGCTTGCCCAGCCCAACCTTCCCCCAAGATTTTAAAATCAGTCTGTGTACCCAAGCTGAGCAAGTTTTCGCTTTTTATCTCCTGTAGAGAAGGAAGGCTATTTACTTCCTTAGGAACTCAGTAAGTCCAGCAATACTTGAGATGCCTGAGAGACAGAAATCTCTGTAAATGCAGTAGGTTCTCTATCTAATTTCACTCCATTAAAGGGTTTATCTGAGAGGGCAGAACCTTCACTGATGGAAATTGCAGAGTGGAGTTCAATGAGTGTGTCTTAGCTGTCAGGTGCACGTACCAACCACCAGGCTACAACTTATTTAGAAATGAGGCTATTTTAGACTGTAGATTCTCATAACAAAGCAATGTGTTGCAAAACTCTTTTGAAATATTCTTGCCCTATTCTTCCATCTCTCATCCCTCTCCCAGACCCTCTCCCTGGCCTCATCCCTATGTACTCGCTTTCCAACTCTGCTTCCTGCGGCTACACTGCAAACTAGATCTATTGATTTTGATTTGAAAGAACCTCTCTTTCCTTTAATGACTTTGTTTAATTTCTGGCTTATTTTTGAGCTGGGTAATTTCCTGAGTCGCAAGCCACACAAACAGCTATTCTGGTCCTGGAAAAAAGCAATGGCACACAGCACCAGGTAGGAGTGAGCTGTAGGGTGTGAATACCTTAAAACTCCTGGATACTTCATCTTGTGAAACCTTAGCTGAAGTGTTTCTTATTAAAGTTGCTCTCCTGGGCATAAACTAAGTACAGATTGACAAGCAGTATAAAAGCACATAAAAATGACATTCTTGTCTACTGTTTTGGAAGCACCCTAGATGATGATGGATTTCCAGGCTTGATTTACAATGACTGGAACTGCTGGTTGAAAAGAGGGAGAGTACTCCCTATACATCACATCTGCAAATGGGAAATATGCAGTCCAATCCTCAAAAGCAGCAGCAGCAAACAAATCTGTAATGCTGTAAGTCAAAAAACAACATAGAAAATATAGCCATTTCTTCTTTTGGCATTGCTGGGGATACAGCCTTGTATTTTACTAGACTTTCTTGGTATTACATGTCTTGTATCAGAAGAAAGGGAAGCTTGTGGTTGGGATTCAGTTCAAAACCAAGATATCCAAACTACAGTTTCTACAAGTAGGCATCAGCCAAGAGTTTGGGCTCCTGTGACAGTCGATGCAGTCATTCATGCCTGTAGAGCATCACCTCAGCCCAGGGACAGCTGCTTGGCCTAGGACTCAGTTTCCTGAGCACAAGCTTCCTGTGGTGCTTGTGATGCCCAGGACATCTGCCCAGGGCAGGCACAGCAGACTTCCACTCTTTTGTGGCAGCAACTGAAGACATTAAAGATATTTCACAGTATCTAAAATTACATTGGACACCTCTATTTAGGCTACTGAATCTTAATCTTACTGTAGCAGCTAGTCAGCTAAATAACTTTACAATTTCAATATCTATTTGATAGCTTGATACAAACTTTAGTAGGGTATCTCATGGTCATATCTGAATCCCTGTACATAGATATATAAATTTAGAAGTCTTACTCTCAGCTGAATCCCATTCTATTAGTCAAATCAAGCAAAAATGTTTCTTATTTTTAGAAAAAATCAAATGTGGTTTAATGCGAATATTTTTTATATATATGGGAGCTCTGCTGATAAACTGAGAAATCAACCCCTTGATGAGAACTCTGGGAATGGAGAGATCTGGCAGTGTCTCTGTGCAGATCTGATCCTAAACATTGAAATGAGTAATGAATGACAAGTGGTCATAACAAGCAAATATTCATGCTCACATGAATGCCTGTGGTCTTACATTCTGCCATAGATCTTGAACAAAACCTCTTGCCTATATGAATGGATAAGGAGAAAGGTTAAAGGAAAAATCTCTCCTAATCCATTCAGACAACACACAGCAATTGCAAGATGTTATATTTACATAATTGTGTATTTTAATGCTTCAGCCTTTCACCCAGATATAGTGAAATAATCCAAAGTTTGAATATCCAGTTTTTAGTGTGAAAATAATTTTCCCATGCTGTGGAAGAGTAGCTAAAAATCTGCTGTATTTCTAGTGCAGGGTACATTCCCCATCTAACAGCTAAGGGGGCAAAAAAAAGAAATAATAATATGTGTTCCAAAGAAATTTTCTAAACTGGATAAAAATAGTATTCCACTATCATTTATTTCACTTTCTTTGTTTGTCACTACTTAGTGTCAGAATAATTCAAGAACCCTTTTTTAAAGGTGCAGCCCCAGGAAAGTATTTATGTCAAAGCACTGTGACTTATTCCTTCAGCTGATTGAGATTGACTAGAGGAAATGTGTTTAAAACATGATGAAACACTGGATGTCTAGTCATAAGTAGAATAAATGATGGTGACACTAATATGCTGGGCATTAGCATGGGCATTAGTACAGAATTCTTCCTGTTTAAATTTGTTAATTTTTTAAAGCAAATGTTATTCTTTTCCCTAGACTTAAAAAAAATTTAAAATATTTAACTGGAAATTAGTTATTCTGTTGCTTATGTTTCATTTGGACAGTGACAGGCTTTGATGGCTAAAGTGAGTATTTTCTTGAGGTTTGAATTTATATCTGATACACCAGCTTGTCAAGAAGAAAAGAGATACTGGACTGCTCATGGAAAAACTGTTGGCAAAAGCAATGAATGCTGATTTCTCTTCCCTTCTAATATTGATCAAGGTTGCCAATAAGGAGGTGCTTTATTTCACTGCTCTTAGAATTTGAGCTTCTACCCATCCTCCTCGACTCCTCAGATTCCCTTTAATCTATCTTTAGCCTCAAACAATGTTTCTGGTTGTGAGAAGAAAAGCCCTTTCAGTACTGCACTTCCAATGGGGGAACTTGAATCCTTAGACACCCTAACCAAACTAATATTTCAGGGTAGGCCAGAACTGAAGAAAGAGGAAAGAAATAAATCACTCTAGAGCAGAGGAAATTATCAGCACAATACAAAAGTACTTGTAGCAAGAAGAATAAATTTTCTTTTGATCTATTACTGTTAGTATGTAGTCCCTGAATAAAATAAGTAGATTAATTGGAAAATAGCCCATATCCTATTCACAGATAATGAACTAATTGTGACATCTTTAAACAACATGCCCTTGCAGATCAGAAGACTGCAGAGCTTACTGAGGCACAGCTCCTTCTGATTTGGCAATAGATAAATCTTTTTGCAGTAAAACAATGGACTTAACAAGCTGCCACGTGGCTTTTGTGTAGCCTGCAGATTAAAAAAATAGTTAAATAGTTTGCTATTAAAAAAAAAAAAAAAAAAAGGGCATTATTTAGCCCTGCTTGAAGTGGCTTGAGCAGAAATGGAAATGAGAAAGAGTTTTGTGTGGCCAGCTGCCTTGCAGAGCCAGCCTGCTCCTGCCACCTCTGCAGGGTGCAGGAGGGACCCATTCACCATCATCATTCATTTCTACAAGTCCCATGGTCCCATGATTCCAGCCCACAAGGAATCTTTTGCAGGAAGCTTGCAGAAGTGGAGTACCACCATGCTGGCCAATGCCAGGCATGCAGAGAGCGTGTCACCATCAGCACTGCATCTTCTGATCTGTCTGAGCCTGCTGTTCCTGGGGGCTGGCTGGAAAAAAAATAAACTCTGCCACAGGCAACTATAGTGAGAGTAACATTGGTAAGGCCAGAACAGGCCATTAGCTCAGCATACATTATTGAATTTTAGGCAATTATTCTTATCTCAAGAGTGGAGACTTCCGCCTTACTAAAATACAGCTGCAATGCTTCCTTAGCTTATTCACACTAACAGGAGTGCTCCAATTCCTTATTAAATTCTCAGAGCTCTTAAAATCTGATTTCTGGTGTAAGTATTTTATGGAAAATGAGTCTTGATGTTAGACTCCAATACTTATTTTAAAATTGCTGATTCTTTAGCTCTACCAACTTGTAAAACCTACACATTGGACTATTGCTGGACACAGATTAAGAGAATTCATTAAAAAATATTGAACCAGTAATTCACTGACATTTCTTGCTGTATTTGCCTAGCTCTATTAGTTCCTAAATCTTTAAGACCTTTTTAAACATGTGGAGTGAGACTGAGAAAATAAAATGAATCTGTTCTAATAGAGACATTTGTCATCGAGGCAGATCAGCAAGCCTGAAGTTAAAGAACAGATCTTGGGAAATTGAGGGCAGTGCTGAAAAAAGTTAAAGCCTATGATCACGAGAATTCATAAACTTAACCAGTCAAGAGCAGTGGATGGCCCAGACCTCATCCAACTCCTTTTGTTTGAGCAGTGAGCTGAAGCAATGATAGCTGAAGTGCTGGCAATCTGAAATAGAGAAATGCTGAATATCAGGAATAATTCTTTCCTGAATAAATGCCATGGGAATGGCTCAAAACCCATCTGGCTTCTCAAAATACTCATCAATTACCTAAAGGTCAGAAGAAAGTATCCTGAGGTAACTGTAAATGAGTCGAGTATTCTCTGACCTCCAAACTTCAATAGATACTTGGAAAAAAGCAGAAAAGAAATTATATACTTGGAAACAGCATACCTGAATGCTGACGGACAAATTTTCTGTTGGTGTAAATGAGCCAGTGTTGATTATTTTATGTGATACATAAATTTTTATGCTTCTTTTTTTTACAGCATAAATTGTATCTAGAAGATGTGTTTCTAAACTATGCTATCTCACTTTGTCAGAATACGGAATATATATTAAATGTAAATTAGTACTTAATACTGATGTGTACTTGTAGATATAGATAAGTCACCTCTCTCCTTTGCTTCATCTCTCTGCCTCTATTTCCTATTATTACTGTTGGTCTTTTCAAGTGTATATGAAACAAAATCCCAGTGAGGCTGAGGAATCTGTACTAACACCTGCTTTTCAGGTGGAGTACCTCTTATTTAATAAATCATCAGTTTCTCTATAATGAAATATTTTTTGTGCCAAAAGATAATAATTTCTAGTAGTGTACAAATGGTTCATTGCAGAGCTATAACAAAGTGACATGTTTTCATTCTAATGACAAAAATGGTATGCAAATAATATAGTATTGCTGGGTATACAGAATATAGCACTATTTGGGAAATACTCATTCACAGAGCCAAGTGCTCCTGCTTTCACTTGTAGAGGACAGCAGCAATATATATTCATAGCTGTACTCAGAATTGCTGGCATTCAGCTGCTGCCATCAGCATTGGCAGATAAGTGCTTTTTTTCTTTAAGCTGATAATTTTTACATTTGAAGGAGCAGAAGTGACAAAAATCAGGGCTGTATTTATAAGATGGGAATGGAAACCAAAAATGTGGCCACTAATAGTGTGCAAACACTGTCATATTGCTCTAGAGATAGCAAACTCAAATGAATAGGCACATTTAAATCAGAGAAAACAGGCAATGGCATAAAGTTTTCGCAATGAAAGGTGATAAGAGGAGGAAAACCAGGTTAAAAGAAACCCTCAGGAGCTGATTTTGAAACAAATATAAGGGTACATGGAAGTTGGGATTGTAAATGGTAAGAGGTAGTATGTCAAGTCCAGTTTGCTAAGTAAGAAATGAGAAATAATGATAATAAGATAAAAGCCTGCAAAGAACCATATTTTCTAATTCTGGATTGTGCAAGTTGTGGGATTTACTGATTAAGACTAATAGTATTTTTTAAATTATCATTTATTTCCATATGAATGCACCCATAGAATATCGCTTTCCCAGAACTATAGGAGCTCTTGTTCTCTGCATGGTCTTGTGACCAAAAATGACACTCAACATCCACTTGAAAATAGGGACAGAAGCGCAGGAACTGCAATGACAAACCCTCATCTCTTTATATGGCTTGAGAAAAGATGTGCTTCACTGCAATGGCCTGAAGGGTGACAAACAGAGGGGAGAGAAACCCAGAGCAGCCCCCCTCTTTCTTCCTTCTCCACACTCTTCCCAGAAGCCCCTTGCTAGCCCAGTCCTTGAAACTTTTCATTCTTTAGGAAAGGACCCCATATTCTCTTCCATCTATTAGTCTGTTCACCATGCCTTTAAATCTATGATGAGACACAAAAAAAATGCATAGATATGGCCTTGTTTTCAGATCCAATTGAAAATGAATCTATTCCAGCTCTGTCAAATGGACATAAAAAAACCAGGAAAAAGAACAGCTGTGATGAGAGTTGAAAATGTGACATTCTGGGAGACAAGACACAGCAGCCATCCTGGCTCTCTGCTGGTCTTGGGCACTTACTGCTGCAGCTGACTGGACAGTTGGATAAGTAGGAGATTTGGGAAATGTCATGTAAGCTTTTTCCTTAATAAGCATAAAAGGTGTCTTTACTTTTCTCTCAAAGGTTACATTTGATGAGCTAAAATACCCTTCAAACACTGAGCAGTAGCTATTTCTCAGCTCTTATTTCCTCCCAACTTTCATATGTCTTTTGAGAATAAAGTATTATATTTTTTCAAGAACAGTAGAAACTTTGCAATGGAAAAATGCCATTTAGACAATCATATCTTTATGCCCAGAACATAGCCTGTGTCCTTTCTTTCAGCTCACTGAACATTTCTCAGAAGCTCATCTTACTGTCTTTTCAAAGAAGTGAATATCTCTCTTTCAGTGAGTCACTTTCAGTTTATTCCAGGTCTCCTCTGATGTATATGAAAAATTGATTAGCTTACTTTAGACTGTGGGCTAGATTAATAGATGCCAATTCTTACTTGGAATTTCATACTGTAAAACTGAATTCTCTCCTAGTTATGCATCCTCCTGTAACATGTTTGATCAACTTGTAGGACAGAGTATGTACACTCACTTGAAGCTATTTAACCTTCACAGTGCTGTGAAGAAAACTACAAAGGCCATGTTTACCTATTTAATAAAATATTTTACCCTCTGAAATCAGCTCTGAGTAGATGAGGGAAAGTCTGTGGATGTTGTCTATTTAGACTTCAGTACAGCATGTGCTCAGGTGGCCAGAAGGCCAATGGCATCCTGGCCTGTATCAGAAATGGTGTGGCCAGCAGGACCAGGGCAGTGATTGTCCCCCTGTACTCAGCACTGGAGAGGCCACATCTCTGTCCTGTATCCAGTACTGGGTCCCTCACTTCAGGAAAGACACTGAGATACTGGAGTGAGTTCAGAGAAGGACAATGGAGCTGGTGAAGGGTCTGGAGCACAAGTTGTGTGAGAAGCAGCTGAGGGAGCTGGTGTTGTTTAGCTTGGAGAATAAGAGGTTCAGGGAGACTCTTGTTGCACTTTACAACTGCCTGGAAGAGGGTGTGGTGAGGTGAGGGCCGGTCTCTTCTGCCACGTCTCAAGTTCAAAGGACAAGAATAAATGGGCTTAAGTTGTGCCGGGGGAGGCTCAGATCAGAGGTCAGAATTTTTTTTTCAATGAAAGAGTGGTTAAGTATTGGAATAAGTCACCCAGGGAAGTGGTTGATTCCTGTCTCTGGACGTGCTCAAGAAGTGTCTGGATGTGGCACTTGGGGATATGATTGAGAGTTGATTACAGCAGTGCCAGATTACAGTGATTTCACGATTATAAGCTGCACCATTTTGACTAAAATTTTGGTCTGAACCCGAAGTGCAGCTTATAATCAGGTG